>CAUYQG010117337.1:0-15631 GCA_963574415.1 Tarsius wallacei
GATGGTATTCTGCTAGCCATATAAATGCTCTACAGATGTGAGATGTTACCATCTCACAACATCCCTCTCTAAGTGATATTTGAAGGAAGACAGCACCAGGAGAGTTGGGGAAGTGGGGGGCTGTGCATTCATTGGACCAGGAAAGTTAAATGGAAAAAACGAGTCAACAAGTACGTTTTTTTTTTTCCCTTCTGCCTCCTGCCTTCTGCCCTACAAATTTTCCTTCCTGATCGAGTCCCAGCAGCAGTGCTGTGCCTGTCCGTGGGAATGTGTAGCAGAGACTCTCTGCTGTGACTGGTGGTGATGTCAGCATCAGGCCAATGCATCATTTTACACTTTCCAAGCCCACTCAGACAGTCAAATCCCTTTAGGGAAACTTCTCACAGTACTGAATGCCTACCTTTAGTCCTGGTGGGACTGTTGATTCTTCATTCACTGTGTGCACCATTCGGTAGAAGCTTCTCAGATTGCCTGTGAAGTGGCTACACATTTAGACTACAGGTGGCGTGTACCTGTAGTTTCAGCAACTTGGAAGGTTAAGGTTTCCAGTGCCTTAGTATGCCTACCAGTGCAGGGAATTTGGGCCCTGAGGCTTAGATAAGATATGCACAAACTGCAGTCATTTCCCTGGAGGTAGTACGGGGACTCTGCCCCTGAACGGCTGTCTGGGGTTAGCTGTAGACAATAACAGGCTAGCAAGCTGGGCTCCTCGGCCTCCTTGTTCCTTCCCTTCCCTGCCTCTCCCACTGCCCCCAAGTGCAGCTGCTCTTCCAAGAGGGAAATTGTGGATTTGGTTCGATGAGACAAACTAAGGTCCTCCTGGGCTCTCATGTAGATGTAAGGCCAGAGGAAAGGGGGCAAATGGGGCCAACCCTCAAAGTGAAAAAATGAAAAGTCTCAGCATTCAGCTCATAGGGATTATCCCTGTCTCCAGGTCTCTCAGCCCCGTTGTACTGGTTCTGTCCCAGGATCAGTGTGATGGGGACACACAGGCCTGGAGCAAAGGCAGCACAGAGCACACGGGGCAGGCGTGTGTTCCTAAATGCAGCGTGGCCCTCCTTCTCATTCTTTCCCCTGGCACCCAGTGGCTTAGCCAGTGTGAAACAACGCTGTTCCATTCCCAGATGGACAGTGTTTGGCTTCTGCCTTTGAGTTGAAGCCCCATTTTGGGGGGGGGGGATCCTCGCAGGCCCTATTTCAGGTCAGTGGTTCCAGTGAGGGGTGGGGACGGGGTACGTTGCAGAGGTTGGAAGCAAGGGAGGTTGCCTCTCCCATGACTCCCAACGTCAGCTAGAAACAAGTGAGAGTGAGTGGGTTAAAAAGATACACCGGTAAGAGGCTGAGGGCTGGCCACAGGGGCAGGGATGGGGCACAGGAAGAGTAAAGGAAGAGGCTCAAAGGCACAGCTGGCTGGGAGCTTGGCAAAGGAGCACAGTAATGGAAAGAACTCTAACGAAGCAAGAAGGGATTAGAATAAAGCTCCGGTTCTGGGCAGGCTTCACACCGTGGCTGCAACTAGAAAGCCTGAGTGGTTGAATGGTGCTGTGCTAATTACTTTTTCTCTTGTTTTCTTTCCTGTTCCCGACTCTCTTTTCTCTCCCCTGCTCTCCTGCCTTCTCTCTACCCTGAATCCTACCTTTTCCCCTTTTGTCCTTCTCTCCCCCCCCACGCCTCCTTCATTCCCTTCCCCTCTCACTCACCGTCTCCCACCCCACGCCCTTGCTCCGTGCCCTCACATTTTACTCCCCCCACCATCGCCCCACCAAAGCTGTCTGGCGGATGTGAGCTGACTGTGGTCCTCCAGGACTTCAGCGCGGGTCACAGCAGCGAGCTGACCATCCAGGTGGGCCAGACGGTGGAGCTGCTGGAGCGGCCCAGCGAGCGGCCCGGCTGGTGTCTGGTCCGTACCACAGAACGGAGTCCCCCCCAGGAGGGCCTGGTCCCCAGCAGCGCCCTGTGCATCTCGCACTCGCGAAGCAGCGTGGAGATGGACTGCTTCTTCCCCTTGGTGAAAGGTAGGGAGGATGGGGTGCGGTGTGGGGGGTGGGGGAGGGATGTGGACCAAGAAGGCCACAAGGGCACTGGCCTGATTCAACATCATGGAACTGACCTGTCTCATGAACCTGTTTTTGACATTGTGGGGTTTCTCTGGTTGTGACGTAGCAGGCTGGGAGGAGAAAGAACTGCAGAGTCGCCACGTGGCCTGGGAAAGTCATTTGGCCTTCCTCAGCCAGCTTCATCTTAGAAACAAAGGTTGAATTAGGTGACGGCCAAGGAAAGTTCTTCATCGTAGCACACCGCATTTGGGAAAGCCCTCTTCTACCCATGGCCAAATATGATCTAGACTCCTCCTTTCTCTACTCACCTGCTCCCCCTCCACAGCAACTGCTGGCTCTCTGACCACTACCCCCACAAATATCCAGGACAAATCCAGAAGGAGCCGCAGCTGAGACAGGTTTGACCCCGCCAGGATCTGAGGCCCAGGACTCATGTATGTGCCTTTGATGGATAAATTATTCAGGCCTTGGCTTTTAATCGATGTAATTTCCCTGTTCTCTCCACGCGCCTGATTATTCGCTTTTTCTCACACCATGGAGATTAAACCACTTAAGGCAGATGTTCTCCAAGGGTGGTCCCTGGATTAGTGGCGTCAGCATTCCTTGGGAACCTGTTGCAAATGCAAATACTCAGACTCAGCCCCCTCCAGACTTTGTGGCCCAACAGTCTGTGTTTTAACATGCCCTCCAGGTGACTTGATGCACACTCAAGTTTGAGATACAGACTTCAAAAGTCAGAGTGCCAGGGTCCTTGAAGTCATACATTTTGCGTGAGGAATCCAGGTGACTCACAGCTAGCTCTTAGTTCTGCACTTATTTCTGTTACTGGCCAGATCATCAGCCAGACCCATGTAGACCTAGGCTAGATATTTATAGAAAAGAAAAAGGGAAGGAACTTGGTTCCGTCCGGAGATAGGGACTAGTGTCACCATGGAAACCTACTGCCGGCTACCTGATAGCCACTGTGGGCTTAAGCCACGTTTGAAACGCCCCATTTCTGGAATTCCATCTGATCTACCTCCAAAACCTGACTGTTTTCCCACTAGATGGCAGTAGTAGGCTATGTTATTAGCTTTGCTGGACTTCCCTCTAGCCTTGCTGGTTTTTTCCACCAGGAGAAAAATGCCAACTAAAACCATCCCCTGATTCTCCTCGTGACCCCCAACCCCAGTTTCATCATGGCCTGCTTCCCACCTTTCCTCTGAGGACTAAGGAGGGACTGTGTCAGGGAGTTGCGTGGGAATTTGTAATTGCGAGCGCAGCTTCTCAGTCCTTTGAAGCAAACAACTGGGAATAACTCTTGGGATGCGGGAAGGAGACAATAAAGGAAACTCAGGAATATAGCTCTATTTGAAGTCTATCTGAGGGGAAAGTGGGGCACACAGGGGGTGGATTATTTTGAGGGTAAAACGAGGTAACAGACACATCACGACAGTGTCTGACCCTTAGTACACGTCAGTTGTCATGGCAAGTTATTGCTATGATATTATTTGTCTTAGACTATCCAGCAAAATAACCACAAACTCCCATGGGTCCAGCTGAGAGACCCTATCTGCAGAGAAAGCCAAGGACAGCAATTCATTTGCTGTGAAAGGCTAACGTTCCTTGGACCCCCAGGTGCGGGTCGTTTTCATCAAGAGGGCCACAGCTTCAAGGGAAGACTTGAGACTAGACCTGGCCTCCCTAGATTGTGGCTGGGTGCATCCCCCTCCATCCAGACCCGCTACATGTACAACTTGGCAGAAACAATCCCTAGGCAGAGAATCAGAGAGCAGTGTCAGAGACTATCTGTCATCCAGAAGCGAGAGGTGGGGACATTCAGGGTAAGAAGTTGAGAGAGAGGGGTCCTCTCTACTAAAGGGCAGATTAGTGGGGATTTAACTAAAAATAGGAGCTGAACACCAGGGATGGAAAATAGAAGCAAGGGAGAGAGCAAGGAGGGAGGCTGTCATAGAACTTTCCAGCTGACCCTGCCAACCAGCACGGCTTCTTAAAGTTACCACCAGTGCTATGGCCCGTCTCCTCGCTCTTGATTTGCAGGTTGGTTCCTCTCTCCCCAAGCACTGGCCACTTACGGCACCCTGTGAGCTCTCACTATCCTCTCACCCATGTGGGCCATACGGAGTTGCCCAACTCCCAGCAGTCAGGACCTAAGTCTGCATTCTTCATGGTGCATTCCCTATGCCCTTAATGAGACCCCACTTGAAAGTACAGGCACTCATGCACATGCCCCAGCTTACCACCTCCTCCCACTCCCTCCAGAACCCGCCCAGAGTGTTGGCCTTAGCCATGACCCAGTAAGTTGTTCCTTCTCCTTTTCTGGCTGGCTACCTGCAGGGAAACTGCCCTTTCTTCTCTCCTCAGTGACTTGTCTCCAATGGGTTCTCTGCCTTGTGAGTTAGGCACAACTAGATGGAGAATAAAACATTCTTTTGCGGCTTGTGGACTAGGACAGGATGGCTTCATGAGGCATCGTATAGGTTAGAGTAAATTCCTTTTTCAATTCTTAGGAGGAAGGTGGTCCTGTTGACCTTTGCAGAGAGCACCAACTGAGCACTACCACAGACTGTGCAAAGGGACCATCTGGGTGATGGGCTAAGAGCTTTGTGAGTGCTCAGACCATGACTGTTATCCCAGAAATGGGGGAAGAAGAACCATAGATTGCTAGCACCAAGGAGGGAACTGAGAAAACCACTAGGATGGGCTTCTCACCCCTGGCTGCACATGAGCATCATCTGTGGTCTTTCCAAAATGACAGTGCCCATGCTCCACCTAGAACAACTGGAATCAGAGCTTCCAGGTTGGGGCCTGAGGGTCAGTACTTTTTAAGTGTTTCAATGGTGAATCTAAGGTACAGTTTGGGCTGGGAACCACTGCACCAGCCCCGTCTCCTCTCTTCCAGGGGAACCCTCAGGCACAGGGTAGCAAGGTCAGTGACTTCCCTGAAGCCATGGGGAGAGTCTGTGGTCAGGCTGGAGCAGACCCGGGCACCCAGAGCCTGGCCCTGTGCACTGTGCACACACACTCTGCCCAGTGGGTTTCTGGGCAACTATAGGGATCCTCTCTGCTCTTTCCTCTTGCTCCTCTCTGGGGACAGTGGTTGGTTATTTCCTCTTGATACATCTGCGCTGTGACTCATACAGGGGTTGGTGAAAAAGAGCAGGGCTCTATGACAAAGTTGGAGTGGGGCTGTCGTTCCTATTACTTGACTGCCATTCTGGCAGCCTGAGGCTTCTTCCGGGGTTGGGCCCTCTGGGACTTAGTTCGTCCTTTTCATAGTCCTCTCACTCTCACAGCGGGAGGTGGTGGAGGGCAGTACCTCCCAAGGGACAAAGCCTTTGTGGCAATGTTTTTCAACACTGAACCACCTGGAGGAGATTTTTTAAAAACTGGTGCCTCACATCCCACCCCAGAACAATTAATTCAGAGCCACTGAGGGCCTGGGCATCAGTATGGTTTTAAGTTCCTTGGTGATTCTGGTGTTTCATGAAGGTTGAGAACCACTGCTTTATAAGTATCTCCTAAACCTAGCACCCACAGAGTGTCAAGTTTATAAGATGCTTAAAGATGCATTGAACAGGTTTAAAGGTTACATTCAGATTATGTAAAGAGCTAACTCAACAACATCTGGATTTTTTTTAATAGGCAAAGAACTTTTAATAGATAATTCTTCAAAGATACACAAGTGACCAATAAGCACATGAAAAGATTCTCAGTATCATTAATTATTAGAGAAATGTTCATCAAAACCACAGTGAAATTCATAGGATAACTAGCTATATTTAAAACATACACAACAAATAACAGATATTGGTGAGGATGTGGAGAAATTGGAACTCTTGTGCACTGCTGGTGGGAATGTAAAATGGCGCCAATGTGACAGAAAACAGTATGAGATTCCTCAAAAAATTAAAAATAGAATTACCGTACGATCCAGTAATCTCACTTCTGAGTCTGTGTCCAAAAGAATCAAAAGCAAGGAAACAAACAGATATTTGTTTTTTGTTTGTTTGTTTGTTTTAATTTTTTTTATTTTAAGGATATGGGGTACAATTCAGGGTTAGGCATACAAATGTTCATTATGCAGTTACCCTTGTTGATGAGGTGTGCCCCCCGCCTTCTCCAGTCAGATTTCCACTACTGCCAATCCCACTTCCCTGTTCCCCTCCCAGCAGTTTCCTGCTACTGCCAATCCTTTTCTTATAGTATTGCAATAATTGTTGAAGGTCCACTTCTGAGTGAGAACATGTGATACTCGGTTCTTTGTTTCTGTGAAAGATTGCTCAGTATTATAGACTCTAAGTCCATCCAGGTTGCTGTGAAGTTCATGATTTTGTTCTTCTTTATGGCTGCGTAATATTCCATTGTGTATATGTACCACATTTTTTTAATCCAGTCCTCTTTTGATGGACAGTACAGTTGGTTCCAAGTTCTTGCTACCAAACAGATATTCGTATAACCATGTTCATAGCAGTATTATTCACAGTAGCCGAAAGGTGGAAGCAAGCCAAGTGTCCAGTGACAGATGTATGGGTAAACAAAATGTAATATATACATACAATGGGACATTATTTAGCCTTTCAAAGGAAGGGAATTGTAACACACACTGCAACATGGGTGAACCTTGAGGATATTGTGCTAAGTGAAACTTGCCAGTAATAAAAAGACAAATGCTGTTTTGTTCCACTTAGATACCTTGAGGAGTCAACTTAAAAGAGACAGAAAGTAGAAAGCTGATTGCCAGAAGCTGGAGAGAATGCGAATTAGTGTCTAATGTGTACAGAGTTGCAGTTTTGCAAGATGAAAAAAGTTCTGGAAATGGATGGTGATGATGGTTGCACAACAATGTGAATTTACTTAATGCCATTGAACTGTATACTTTAAAATGGTTAAGATGACAAAGGGAAAAAAAGTGTTGGTCCTGGGTACTTCTGCCCCAGGCTCCAAAACCAACCTAGGGTTTCTCTACCTGGCTGTCTAGGACATCTGGGTTCCTTTTCTTTTCCAGTATGCTTTCTTCGGGCAAAGGCTAAGGGGCTGTAGAAGTGTAACAAAACACCTCTCTGCTTACTGAAACCAAGCCCAAGGCTTCCACTGTGAGCCTTGAAAGCTGATGCTCCAGAGGGGAGGGCCAGTGGCGGATGGCAGCCTTGGCTTGTTCACAGGGAGTCCTCTCACTCACGGTATCCTGATGATTTCTGCTATTACCTACCAGGCCTCAGGAACGCTTACCCAGGCTGTGGAAGATGGTCTGGAACTGTGGGGAAAGCTTGAGTTCTTGAGGCGGATTCCACCAGCAGCTTGAGAATGCTGAGCAAGTCTGATACTATCAACTTAGATTACCTTTGTAATCAACTCACAGAAACAGCTAACATTTATTGAGCCTTACTATAGGCCAGGTTCTGGGTTGCTTTAATACTAATAACAGCATTTCCCTCATTTACTGATACAGAAATGGAGTCTCAGAGAGATCAGGTAACTGGCTCACAGTCACAGAGCTGACAAGTAGAGGACCTAGATTTGAACCCAGGCCTGTCCGTTTCCCAAGGTCTCACTTAGCCACTGTGCTCTGTGAGCTCCCAAGTACTTTAGTTTGTCCTTCCATCTGACTAGGCTCCTGTCCAGCTGAATCTAAATCTAAAGAACATTAATCCTATTATGGTCGCTCGCTCTCTGGCCCCAAATGCTCCACTCCCTGGGAGGAGAAGTAGCAGAGACAGATTCTATCCTGTGAGTGCCTTGCCCACTCCTAAGATTCTGATGCCCCAGCTGGGGCAGAAGGACTCCGCACAGTGCTCTGGACAGCAGGCTGGGCTTGGTCCAGGTCTGATAGGGGCCAGCCAGCCCCTAGAGCTGACCTAGCTTGTCCAATGGGTTTTCTGCAGAAGGGAGCTCCCTGCACTTTCTGCTGCCATGAGCCAAAATGACACAGGCTCAGGCTCCCTGCCATTCCTGTCCCCTCCGCTATCAAATACAAAAAACTTCGTGGCTGTCTGCCAGGAGAGTCCTCCAAAAGTATCTCTGTCTGTCTGCCTCTCTCTCTCTCCTTCCCTCCCTCCCTCTCTCCCCTTCCTCCCCCCTTACTTTCAGTATAATTCTGCAATAGTAGCAGCTACCCTCAGGTTTTTCATTTACTCCGTAATACCTAACATGGCTTCACCATGGGAAGCTTAAAAATTAACTGGAGGACGAATATTCCCAAAACATTTCCTTTCAGATATGAAGTGACATATTACTAACCACAGCTTGCTGATCTGCGATCCTACTTCATTTGTGCAGGAGTGTATCTGTAATCGACCAGATGTGGGGTAGTCCTTTGCAGTTCAGCACGCACGTCCTCATAGAAGCAGAGTTATACGTGTGGGTAGGATGAATGAGGGTGAAAACAAGTTTCCATACCAACCCATGTAGGTTTTTTCTATAACAACATAGTGGAATTATAGTATGTGTGTAATGAAAAAGCATGGTAAGTTGTTTTTAAAAGTTATTATACTAGGTGCTAAAAATAACTGAAACCAAAAACGATGCATTTGAAGAAGAAATGTAATTGACTTGAGTGCTGATACTTCTTGAAGAAAAGTGTGTTTAAAGATAGATGAGATGTATTCGTAGAGGTTCTAAAAGGAGCTCTGAGTCATTTTTCAGAGTTATAAAAAGTTAGAATTGAAACTTTCTCCTTTTATAACTGAATAAAACTCATCCTTGATTAGATTTAATTTCACTTCAGAACATTGACTTTTTTTTTTCTTCCTTGTACTCTTAGAATTGAAAAACACTTAAAAGGTGTTCTGGGTCACTCTCTCCCCTGGCATAGGCAACCCTTTCCACAATATCCCTGGTGGGTGGTCAGCCAAGCATTTCTTGAATACTCCTAGGGACTAGGAGCTTATTAGTTCTAGAGGCAGCCTGTTGGATTTTAGTGCAATTCTAATGGCTAGAAAATTCCTCATACATAGCACTAAAATCCAGACACTTCCTGCCCATTCCGCCTCCTGTTCTTCCCCCACAAACTCCCAATTTAAAGCCACCAGTGCTAATTTTTATTCTCCCTCTCCTGATCGTTATCTAAACCAAAGTAATATGACTTGCATATAAAAGGTCAGACACTTCTTTCCTAAGCTATAAGAGCCTAGCAACTTCTCCATAAACCTTTTAATTAAATGTTTAGAGTAGAACAAAATGTTTTGAACTAAATTCAACAATCCTAACGTGCTTGAAGTGATCATTTGTGTTTGTGGATTAACAGTCCTTTTAAATGTCCTTAGATTTGGGAACTTCTGCAGTCCAGCCTTACCCTGGACATTGGGCACCCCCTGGTTTCTCACTCACAAACCCCCTGATCTAATATCCTCTCTGGGCACAGGGCTTAGAGACAAGTACCTTCCACTCTGCAGACTGGCCTTTTTTCCTGGTTATTTCCTACAGTCAATAATATTGCTATTTGTTCTAAAATAGCATTTTGTATTACCAGTTTATTAGTTTGGGTCACAGAAAATTTCCATTTTTAGTGGAAAGAAGGTTTAATATCAGCAATTTCAAATTGTTCAACCTAATATATTATGATCCACTGTCTTTTCCTTAAAAGGTACTGGCAAACCTCTGTGAAAACACAAGAAGACTTAGTTCTCAGGGAATCAGATGGGCCGGGAAGAGGACAGGATGTGGAAAGAGAAGCCACTTATTTTGAGTGGAAAGTCACTTAATCTTCTTGGGTTTCATTTCCACATCTGTGCAAAGGGAAACTGGTGAAAAGACCTATCTCACAGAGTTGCTGGGAGGCTCCAGGGTGGCAACACGAAGTAAAAGTGGTTATTAACCTATATGGTAGGTCTTATTGCTACATGTACAGGCTCATTGTTTAGGATCAAATAAAAGTAGCCTGGAACCTTCCACAGTATGCAGTAGGCTATGAAAAGAGAGGATGGCTGTATTGGAGTAACTTAGTCTGAATTCTAGCCACTGACTAGCTGATGAACTTGAGCAAGACATTTAAAAGCTATAAAATGCCGGGCTCGGTGGCTCAGCCTGTAATCCCGCGCCTTTGGGAGGCTGAGGTGAGTGGATTGCCTGAGCCCGCAGGTTTGAGACCCACCTGGGCAAGCAAGACCTCATCTCTACAATAAATCAAAAAATTAGCCGGGCGTGGTAGCGCACACCTGTAGTTCTAGCTACTTGGAAGGCTGAGGCAGAAGGATCGCTGGAGCCCAGCAGGTCGAGGCTGCGGTGGCCGGGAGCGGTCACTGCACTCCAGTCTGGGCGACAGAGTGAGACTCCAACTCAAAAAATAAAATAAAATAAAATAAAAGCTATAAAATGAGACTGGTGCAGTCACACATTTGTGGTTGCAGCTACTCAGAGGGCCAAGGCGGGAGGATCGCTAGAGCCCAGGAGTTTGAGATTGCAGTGAGCTATAATCGTGCCACTACAAACCAGCTTGGGTGACAAAGCAAGATGCTGTCTCTAAAAAAAAAAATTTTTAATAATAAAAAATCTGTAAAATGGATTAATAGCATTTACCTCCCATGACATACTTTCCAGCCCAGGTGTGCCACACCAGAGTTGGCCAATTAATGTTAATTTCCCTGCCTGCCCTTTGTCCCCTGTTCTGATACCTCTGTAGGACTGAGTCTGTTTCCAGCCTGAATCCTCTCCAGGACTGTTCAAGGGATCAAGGTTCTGTTTCTAGCTTCATCCATAGGTTTTCAGAGGCCCAGCATTGTCACCTGTCTGCAACCCACCCCTTTCCTCAGTGTCTATTCCTAGCCTACCCTGGGCTCTTTCCCCAGTCCAGCAACAGCAGGTCCATGTGACTCTGTGATCTCCCAAGAAATAATGGTTTATTCAACTTGTCTGTCTTTTGCCTTCTACCCAGAGAATTGAGATCATACCTTATTTGAGCTGAAAATTCAAGTTTTTCAGTGACTTGTTCTCTTTCAGTGATTAATTCTGGTACTCAAAGGTAACGTTTGGACCTGCACCATCATGGAGATGGGCCGACCTATGTGATGGGGGGCTGTGCTGAGACTGTGAATATTGGGGTATGTATAAGGGTGCCACTCTTCAATTCCAAGAAGAGAAGAACAAACGGGTGTTTTGCAAAAACTGCCTCAGGCCTGCTTTGTTCTAGGTGAGACGTCCTGCCTGTGACTGCCATCCATCTGTATTATTTAGGACATTAAAGGGCTTAGAATCAAAGCCTCAATGTGTCAGGCCAGGCCACATCTTCCTCTAAATACACCTCAGTGTCATGCTGCCTCCAAGTAGGACTGACACAGGAGGACCTGGGCTGTCAAAGGGAAGAGCTGGTCTATTGGGGGTCCTCGGTGAAGATCCTAGGCTTTCCTTTTTTGTAGCCAGCCTGCTGTGACTTAGCTTATGCCAAATGCCAGTTTCAACAGCATATTTTCATGCCTGTTGACGCCCACTATAAATCTGTGAAATCTCCTTGATGATGATGCCCCTTATCATCCAGAGGGAAAGTAGGGGGAAGCTTGGATATAATCCTTGTTCTCTGGAGCCTCATGAACTAGCTGATAGTTCAAAGCTAAAATGAGAGCCTTGGGATTTGATCCCAGAGAAGAAAGACTGCCACTGATGGTGCTTTCTCAGGAGAAGCTAGAGGTGACGGAGAGGAGGTCACCCCAGCAAACAGAATGTTCCCCAAAGGGAAGATGGTGCAGTTTTCTTGCTTAGAGCTAAGTTCAATTTGCTTTCCCCTAAAAGAACACAGGGACACAGGAATGGTCTGCACTGAATGTGGCTTGGGGGAAGAGAAGGCGGGGCAGTGGTCTGATCATCTGTGGATGTGTCCATCCTTCCTGCTCCTGGAAGGATAGAGATGGGAGGACCTCACAGGCCTTGAGGAACATTCATTACAGGCCACTGCCTGAGGAGCTCTCAGCAGCAGGATTCTGATGCTGCTGGGCACGACAGGATGGTCAGGGCCCTCCTCTTGCCACAGCACTCCCTTCCCTGTGTTGCTTGCTCCTGGAGAACAACGTTTCATCAAGGATCCATGTGGGAATGAAACTGCAACCTTGACCCCAGTCCTGCAAACATGCATAAGTCTTTCAGCTTACAACTGTCGCCAATTTCAACACCAGCCCTCTGCCCTCAGATGGTTATTGCACAGCCTGCCCCTTTCTTTGTCCTTGTCCTTGAGGTAGAACTAGGTTGTCTAGTTTTCTCACCATAGTCCACCAGCCCCAGCCAGAAGCTCTGATTCCAATATGGTGCCCACTTGTCTTATTTTCCATATGGCCCTTTAAGCCACAGGAAGTATGGCACCTGCCTATGTACACAGGTGGGCAAATAGTTAATTACCAATGCTAGCTCCCAGCTGAGGAGAGGAGGCCCATGCTGAAGACCCTTCTCAGCTTAAAATGTTCCAGTGTCTCCCATTTCACTTTGAGTAAAAGCAGTGTCCTTTCTGTGACTTCAAAGATGCTTTATAAGCCGGGCTCAGTGGCTCAGCCTGTAATCCCGCGCCTTGGGAGGCTGAGGTGAGTGGATTGCCTGAGCCCGCGGGTTCGAGACCCGCCTGGGCAACTTGGCGAGACCTCATCTCTACAATAAATCAAAAAATTAGCTGGGCGTGGTAGCGCGTGCCTGTAGTTCCAGCTACTTGGAAGGCTGAGGCGGAAAGATTGCCGGAGCCTAGCAGGTGGAGGCTGCGGTGGCCAGGAGCGGCCACTGCACTCCAGTCTGGGCAACAGAGTGAGACTCGAACTCAAAAAAAAAAAAAAAAAAGATGCTTTATAATACCTGTTCCAGAGCCTGTTCTCTGATTTCGTGACCTATGCATTTATTTCCTGTTGCTGCTGTAACAACTCACCATGAACTTGGCTGCTTCAAACAACAGGAATGTGATGTCTTACAGTTCTGTGGGCTGGAAGTCCATGTGTCTTAATGAGCTAAAATCGAGGTGTCAGTAAGCAGGGCTATATACCCTTTGGGAGACTCTGGGGGAGAAGCTATTCTTACTTCTTTGGCTTCTAGAGGCCACCTACATTCTTCAGCTCATGTTCTCGTCCATCTTCCAAGCCAGCAAGATCGCATCTCTCTCATCCCTCTTCCCCTCTTCCATGGTCATGTCTCCCTTGGGCCACAGTGGGAAATAATTTCTGCTTTTTTTTTTTTTTTTTGAGTGGGAGTCTCACTCTGTCGCCCAGACTCGAGTGCAGTGGCCGCTCCCGGCCACCGCAGCCTCGACCTGCTGGGCTCCAGCGATCCTTCCGCCCCAGCCTTCCAAGTAGCCGGAACTACAGGTGCGCGCTACCACGCCCGGCTAATTTTTTTGACTTATTGTAGAGAGGAGGTCTTGCCAAGTTGCCTGGGTGGGTCTTGAAGCCGCGGGCTCAGGCAACCCACTCGCCTCGGCCTCCCAAAGTGCTGAGTCAGTGAGCATAGGCGAATGGGTGGTGGTCTCTTCCCCCTATGGTAACCTGAAATGTTGCGGGTAGCATTTTTTCCTTTAGGACATTAAGAATTATAAAACAATATGGGTCGATCTGAAGAAATTAGGAGAGACAGATGAGCTTAAAGAAGGAACTAAGATATTTTCACTTAAATTACAAATAATGTTGATTTTTTTTTTCAAAACATGAAATCATGCAGTGTAGTTTGTGTGTGTGGGGGGGTTGTTTTGTTTTGTTTTGTTTGTTTGTTTGCTTGAGTCAGGGTCTCACTCTGTTGCCCAGGCTGCAGTGCAGTGGCACGATCAAGCTCATTGCAGCCTCAACCTCCTGGGCTCAGGCAATCCCTTGGGCTCAGCCTCCTGAGTAGCTGGGACTAGGTACACACTACCACGCCCAGCTAATTTTTTGACTTTCTTGGAGATGAGGTCTCCCTGTGTTGTCTAGGTTGGTCTCAAATTCCTGGGCTCTAGCAATCCTGTCCCCTTGGCTTCCCAAAGTGCAGGGATTACAGGTGTGAGCCACCGTGTCTGGTCTCCTTTTTTTTTTTTTCCTAATCTATAAACTGTGAAGATATTTCAGAGGCAACCATTTAGAAGTATCTACTAATGTGGTTCTGTTTCTTTCTTATGTTCTGCTGGAACCAAACTTAATCATATTAAGTCTTAATATTAATCTTTTTTCCCCTTAAAAAAACAGCTACTCACTTTCTAGTCCAAAGTTGGTACTTCCGCTTATTTTATCCTAGGCTCAAGCAGTGCTAATCCCCCGTGAGGCGGAGTGGACTGGATCTAATATAGAAGGACAAGCTGGCACAAAAATGACAGTGGGCCTGTCTGGAGATGGCAGGGGAACTCAACAGGAAATGAGACACTGGGAAGGGAGGGCTTGTGAGAGGACAAAGAGAGAGGGGAAAAGCAAGTCTGGGGTTTCACTGTGCGAGACGCTGGTGCAAGGCTGGAGATTTTGAAAGTCGGACCAAAAAAAGTCCAGAGAGGGTTTTAGGGTGAGGGCTTCCCAGACCCCATGGCCGTAAGCACCGGGCATCCCCGTCACGCCAGCACCCTGAGGTCCACGCACACTTGTTGGTCATGGTCCGTTCCACGGACAACTTATTCGTGGTCATGATTCTCACCAGATGTGATGGGCTACTTCAGAGGTAACATTTTACTCCCAAATGGGAAAACCATCCATAATACATGGTCATTTGAGAAAAATTAGAAAACATAACTGAAGTGGAAATAAATGCCATTCATTTTGTCTCTTCACTTAAAGAAGTGTGAAAACATCTCTCTCGCTCTCTCTCTCTCTCTGTCTTTTTAAAAATAAAAATGGGGTGATCAATTCTTACTATTTGTGTCCTGGCTTTTCCACTGTTAATAGTCTATGGATATCTTCTCGGTGGCACAGATTTTGGGATGTATGCCATCAGTTTGGTGAAGTGTGTCCCCTCCTTCAATCCCAGCCATAGATAATCAGAGAAAGATGTTACCTGGGTCGAGTAAGACACCACCCCCTCCTGCCTCTGGTCAGTCACTGCCATTCCATAGCCTGCAGAATTCAGTAAAGAGCATCAGTTCTGTGTAGTGAGAGCAGAATGGTGCCACCGTTCATTCATTCAGCATTTGGAAGCTGAAGCAAACACACAGCTGCCATGGCAGGGGACTGTGGAAGAACATTCTAGAACTGGAATGTGGAAAGGGGGCTGGGAATTTGAACTTGCAGTGTCGTGAGGGAGAAATACAAAGGAAACATGGGTTTTCTGTTTCGTAGTGAAAGTTACTGAAGCCCAGGGAATTTTTAACAGTGAGGAAAAGCAAGGCATTTTAGACGAGCGCATGGGGAAGGGTCATCGTGTCCTTCCTACCCGGGTCCCCACAGCACCCCTGCGGTTAGAGCTGCCCACTTCCCAAAGCACTGTGAAGACCGTCAGAAGAATTTATTTATAAATAACCCGTGTCAGTGAAAGGTAGAATTGACACCAAGTTCATTTTCAGGGGCATGATGGTAGCTTAGGGCACGCTCACCTTCTCTTCACACTTCTTTTTTTTTTTTTTTTTTTGAGTTTGAGTCTCACTCTGTTGCCCAGAATGGAGTGCCGTGGCCGCTTCCGGCCACCGCAGCCTCGACCTGCTGGACTCCGGCGATCCTTCCGCCTCA
>CAUYQG010117342.1:0-33691 GCA_963574415.1 Tarsius wallacei
GCCTGTAGTTCCAGCTACTTGGAAGACTGAGGCAGAAGGATCGCCGGAGCCCAGCAGGTCGAGGCTGCGGTGGCCGGGAGCGGCCACTGCACTCCAGTCTGGGCGACAGAGTGAGACTCCAACTCAAAAAAAAAAAAAAAAAAATGAAAATCTTTATGTCTAAGTTTGTACTCTTATTCATTTCAAACACTTTTTATTGAAGGCCTGCTTCTGTAATTCTCAGTATGGTCGATAGACAACTTGTATCACCCAGATTCATTTTGTTAGAAATGCAGATTCCTGTACCCTACTCCAGACCCAGTGACTCACAGTCCTTGTGGTGGGACTCAGGAATCTGTGTTTTTAATGAGCTTGAGGTTGATCCTGATGTGTACTCAAGCTTGAAAATTGCTAGTTTGTTTTGTATGATGCCTGGTTCTAGGCACTGTAGGTGTCTAAAGAAGAGATGTTGTCCTTGCCCTCAAGGGGCTCACTCTTTCATGACAGTGACAAATCTAAAATAGCTAACTTTAAGACAAGACAGAACACAGCCATGTTTGTTAAGTGTGCCTTATGGCTCAGAGATACGATCTCTTGCTCAGAGAAACAGTAAGCAGAAAAGAAATGTACTTTGCTGGTAAGTTTCAAAAAAAAAAAACATATCCTAGTCAGTGAGATTTTATTGAAAGAGTTGTTACCTGCAGAACTGTAGAATATTCTACATTCTTTCAACTGTAGAGGCAGAGGGGTAACAAAGAACATAGGAGAGTTTGACTATGTAAATTTAGTTTCAGTAAAGACTGAGATGCTTATTTACCCTTAAAATGGTCTCATTTTATAATGACGACATAGTGAGGAAAACCTACACACAAATGAAATAGTAATTAGAAGTAGAGCAACACATGGTCTGTTTGGGCCTACTTAAGGGAAAGACCAATAATAGAGTCTAGGAGGGTTTTGTTTAGCAGACAAAACATCAATATCCTGGGTGGAAAATTTTGAGTTATTGGTAAGTGTGTTTTCTTGGGTCTGAGTAAGAGATAATTCTGGGTTCACTTATATTTATTGTTTCTCCCACTGACTTCGTTAGTTGGGTAAATAATAAATTATGTCATTGCAAGTCTATGTTTTCTTGTGTGTTCTACGTGAGGATATCACTTTCTGAAAAATCTTGGAGTGGGAAGCTTTGATGCTTCTTCCCTGGTGTCCCGTGTGAGTAGCGTTGGGATCCGGTAGTTGTAGCCATTTGCTGCTGAGCAAGCTCTCCCTGCCTCTTGCTGTCACTGAGAGAACTGGGCCCACTCAGAGGACAAGAGTGAAGAAAGAGAGTTAACAGTATTCCACAGGGTGCAGAGAAAGTAAAAGTAACAATTAATTGCACCTCCTTGAAGGGGTGATATTTGGAGTGGACATTTGGAGTAGACTGAAAGGCTCACACATGTATTATGAAAAAATGCACATGCAATACGTGCAACATATTAGAACTCTATGTTGTAAGTGACAGAAGACCCAACTCAAACTGGCTTCAACAATAAAGGAAATTTGTTGCCTAGGTGTTTGGGCAGGGTTCAGGGCAGGTGGATCCAGTGGCTCAGATGATATCTTCCAGAATCAGATCTCAATCTTTCTTCTCTTGGCCATTCCTAGCATCAACAGGCCATCTTTGTGCTCTCTTACTCACCATCACAGACCTGCTGCATATGCAGCATAACCTAAGTCCTTCAAAGGGAACGTGGAACATGAACATGAACATTTGCAGTGGTTTTGGTGCCCATTTGTGAGGTACCTTTAATGCACACCTGTGTCTATTTGATTCAATCCAGTGAATAGTTAAACATCTACTGGGTGCAAAGTGCTGTTCAAGGCAGTTAGTTGCCCATCACACTTGATGGATGCTGGTTCTCCTGAGACCTGCTCTCATGGTGTACTTAAAACAGACATTAAGAAAAAAACAGTGAAAAAAGTACTTCTGAATTGGGTGGCATTTAAAACTGTTTCTAGTCATTCTGACTCTTGAAGCTTGTATTTGCTTTCTCTGCAATGTTGTGGGTGTATATTTTTGGCAGGGGGGATTCTAGGGTTTATGAGTCAACCTCAAGAGTAAGAATGGAAGATGACAGTAGTTTCTGATCTTTAGCTTTTAAGTCAGGGACTGCTTTCCAAAATGTGTGTTAGTTCTTGGCGGGCGAGCTGACTTTGAACATCGTGTCAGCCCATGGACATAGCCCCAGAATAGCATCTGAATTACGATGTTTCTGTCTTCTTTTCCCCAACTTGCGATAGCTGATGGACAGAAAATGCTCATAAAACCTTGATTCAAACCACAGAATGGCTGAATAATTCAAGCTTGACTTTTTTGAAGAAATTTGAATCCCAAAATAGGACTGTTAAGGAAATGGATATAGTATTTCTTTTTTCCTCTCCTTTTAAGCTTAAGTGGGGTTTGCACTTAGTTAATGGAGGGTCAGGTTTAAGGGGAAGTTTTGTTAGTGTGGACATTTAAACTAAACACTAGAATTTCTTTTTTCCCATAGCCTTCATTAAAAGATGAAAACAAAACTCAGAACCCAGGATAGGTATAAACATTTATTTGGTGATGTCTCTGTCCACCCTGAAGGGACTTGGTTATGCTTATGGGAGAAAAAAAACATTTTGAGAATGTGTCTTAGAATTCCATTTAGATCCTTGTCTTTCCTTTAGTTTCTTTCCTTCTTTTTCACTCTAATCATCTTTTTACCAAGTGCACTGTCAGCAGTAGTTTAGAGACTTGTTATTCAAGTCATAGATTCCTCTGTGAAAAGAGAAAACTCAAATTTTGATACTTTCTTCCTCTTTTATTTTTCTATTTCAATTATTTCTTCTGTTCCTAGTACATTTTGTAAGAGAGCAGATAAGGTAACTAACGTAATTAGTTAAAGAATACTTAGGTCATTTTTGAGGAACTTAAAATGATCTTTGAGAGAACTTTATTATTTGAGGATTTTCAGAATAAAATCATAGAAAAAATTGGGTGTGGCTAAAGAACAATCAGGTAAGGGCTCCATGAGCATTCTGGATGAATTTAAAGTGGATGCATCAATTTTTTTTTGAGTCAGAGCTTCACTCTGTTACCCAGGCTGGAGTGCAGTGGCATGCTTATGGCTACCACAGCCTCAACCTGTGGGGCTCAGGTAGGTGATCCTTCTACCTCACCCTCCTGAGTAGCTGGGACTATAGGTGAGCACCACCATGACTGCTAATTTTTTGATTTATTGTGGAGATGAGGTCTCACCAAGTTGCCCAGGCTGGTCTGGAACCCCTGGGCTCAGGCAATCCTCTCACCTCTACCTCCCAAAGTGCTGGGATTACAGGTGCAAGCCACCACACCTGGATAAAGTAGACTTGTCTTTACAATAAGAATTGATCTCCTTCAGGTTCCTGATACCCTCTGTCCCTGCCCCCCTGTTGCTTGTGCTTCTGGGAGGAAGCACTGTGGTATAGTGGAAAGTATACCAGTTGGGAGGAGGAGTTAGAGCCATTCTGACCCATCTCTGTCACTTAATTGGCTGTATGACTTTAAGCAAGCCTCTGAATTATTCTGTGCATCATGTAAAATGAGAGATTGAATTGGATGATGGATTGTGTGATGGAAGGTAAAGCCACCTCCTTGCTGTCAGACTCGATTGCTTATCACTCTGCCTCAATCATGCTGTCCTCTTTATCCCTCCTTTTCCCCAACCTCACTCACGTCAGCCTTGTCCTCTGAGTCGCCTGCTCTGCTTTTTCTGCATTGCCTTCTTTTTATGAGTTGGAGTCTCCCTCTGTCATCCAGGCTGGAGTGCAGTGGCATGCTCACGGCTACCACAGCCTCGACCTGCAAGACTCAGGTGATCCTACCACCTCAACCTTCCAAATAGCTGGAACTACAGGTGTGTGCCACTGCGTCCGGCTAATTTTTTGATTTATTATAGAGATAAGGTCTCACTAAGTTGTCCAGGCTGGTCTTGAACCCCTGGATTGAGGCAGTCCTCTCATCTTACCCTCCCAAAGTGCTGGGATTACAGGCTTGAGCCACCGCACCCAGCTGCATCACCTTCTTTTTTGTCTATCCACACATTGACCATCCTTGCAGGACCTGCACAGATCATTTCAGACCTTTCCCAGCTACTGAGGTCCTTAATGAGCTGTTGATCTTTTTCAGAACTTTTATTGTACTTGTAGTCCCTTCCACACACAACTCTATGTTGGATCCACTTGCTGTTCTTTTATTGTAGCATTTTTTTATTTGGAAGGGATTGTGTGTTCAAGCCTTGTTTGACATTTAACTCTGAGGACAAAAACAGTGTCCTCATTATGTCCCCCATAGCACCTAGCAGAAGCAGAACAAATAATAGGTATCCCACTGATCTTTGGCAATTAAGCCTAAAACCTCTCAGGAGTGCAAAAGCTCTGGTATTTCAGCTACTCACTTGCCTTATGTTCAGGCCAAGAATGAAATTTTAAGCCCAAACTAGCCACTGGGCTAGTCCACTATCTCACTAAGGCCCGAAGAACTTTCTTTTCCTTCTGTGTTCTTGTTTTCTTGGGAAGGATCATTCCCATTTAGCTCAAAGCCTTGTTGGTCCATTATTTATTTTAGCATGCAACCTCCTAAGGGAAACATCCTTTCGATCAAATGGCGGTGTTCCACTTGCTGCTGTTTCTGGCTCAGCCCCTGGGAATCCTCCTGAGGGAGGCAGTGTGGCTGAGAGCCTGGGTCTTGGGGCCAGGTACCTCCGGGCTTGAGTTCTGCTCCTAGCTGTGTGACATCAGTCAAGTTACTGAGTCTCTCTAAGCCTTGATTTTCTCTCCCGCAGCATGGTGTGATGTACCTACCTCCCTGGTTGTCAGGATTAAATGAGACTGTGCCTGTACAGCTTTTAGCACAGTGCCTGGCATAATTTATCCTCATTATCCTTGCTATCAAAGCCTGTATTGACTACCAAATGTATGAGACCTGAGCCAGGCCCGTAAGGACAGAAATTCAGATCTGGACAAATGTATATGGGATTTGCAGATGTGATCAAAAGCATCGAAGTGAGCTTGGATTGCTCGGGGGTACATTTGCATTCAAGACTGGTTAGGGTGAATGCATCTTGGGTCCAGGGCATGTAGAATCCTCAGCCTGGCATGCAGGCTTTTAATCACCCTGTCTATTTTTCCTCTCCCTACTAGAGGTGCCCACGTTTCCCACATGCCTGCTGCCCTGCGTCTGCTTCTGCTGTTCATCCTCTTTGTCCCTCAAGTCCCAGCATCTGCTCTCTGAAAATTCTAATTGTGCTTATGCCCTGGTGATTCACGTGCAACTCACATGAATCTTACTGAGGTAAGCTCTTCTCTCTGTCGGCTTTAATCCCTAGTTTAGGACTCATCACACCTGTTTGGGCTATATGTCTGTATTCCTGCTTCACCGTGGTGTTAGGTCAAATATTAGAGCTGGAGGGACTTTTGAGATCTAAGTACAGGGATGCAAGCCAAACCTTAAGCTTTGTTAGCCATGAAATATAAATCAGAATCTGATGAGGTTGCTGTGTCAAAGAGCTGACTGTGTCCACTCAGTTGTCATCTTGTCTCCTATGAGAGCTTGGAAGCTTTGTGTTATCCACAGAGCTTTGCGGAATACACTTTGGAGGGCATCAGTGGAGCCAAACTCTCTCACTTTATAGGTGACACTAAGGTTCAGAGAGGGGCAGTGGTTTGGCCAAGGCTCTACAATACTACTTGAAACTGTGTCTGGCCATCCCCCAGTACCCTACATGGTTTCACATAGTGGGTGCTGAGGCACACTGAGTGAGTGTTTCCTAATGTATCTTATATTTGCAATTAAAAAGATGTAAGTGGCAGTGTTGTTTCTTGTGTAATCCTCAACCTTACATGTTCAAATCATAGGGTGGGATGAAGAATGGTGAAAAATAATCACTGGGTGTGAAGGTAAAATGTGTCAGATGGTCATTGAGTAGTTTTTCTTGGCTTTGACCTGCAATTTCCTAGCTTTCTTGTCTGGGCCTTTGCTAACTTGGGTCAGATGAAAGGGTCTGTATGATTTCAACAAGCAAGTATTAGGAAAAGGCTGGCAGAGAGTCTTTGTTTGTTACCTAAGCTGGGATTTGATCTTCAGACCCTCAAGGTGAAAGGCTAATACCTTAATTTGTGTGTTTTATAAACATCCCCAGGCGATGACCTTCTTCTAGCCTCATGTGATATTCACATTCAGCAGGACTGAAAGCTAAAATTTCTGGCTTGGAATAGAGTGGTACATGTTGCATATTCAAGTTTATAATCAGCAGGGTGCCATCCCTGCAATAGTGTTGCTTGCATACAGTTGAGTGAAAGCTTTTTAGGGGATTTCCTGGCAAAATGGAATTTTTTATTTTAAGAAGAAACATATCTTATGGTTTAAAACCAAAAAAGATCTCTCTCCGATAGGACATGTGTCTAACAGCGTAAGGTATGTCTCCTTACAGCTTTTCCCTTCCTAAAAGCTTTCCTTTAAGGGTCATCCTTATTTCTCTGGTGTCAGTCAAGTTATTTTTCAGCAGAGCATGAAAACCAGAGATGGAGACTCTCCATGACTGTGTTAGAACCACACTGAAAGTTTTTTGTTTTATGTAAATAGAGATTGATGGAACATTTTACACAGAGTACGGGCTTTTGACAAAAAGTATTGATGGTTGCTTTCAGTAAGTGTTACTTGAGATGACAGAACATTGCATTTTAAGATGAATTACACGAGAAACTCCGTCTTTGGGAATGTCATACATTTTATTTCATCTGTTGTTTTATGAGAGAATGACTGAAGTCATGAATACTTAGACTGAACTGTTTCCTTTGTACATTATAAGCCCCAGTTTGGTGCACTCCTATTTTAAATATAAAGTTATGGGGGAAATATTTATACTGGCAAATAATATTGATAAAAATGCTTAAATGTTCAGAAGCAGACCATAACTTCTCACATGGTTTCCTCTTGTGTGGTGGTGATTTGTAGAAAGCCTGGGAACCTGGTTAGAGTTAAATATATATTTTTTTCAGAAAGATTTCAGATATTTGGCTTAGATAAATGGCTTTTTTTTAATGTGTTGACAACCCCCCTCCCCAGCTATATTTAGATTTCAAAAATGCTACATTTGCATCCATCCCTGTATCGTTATTTGTTCTTGATGCAAGGGCTTAGAAGTCAGGGTCTGTGGTGACTTTGGTTTTGAGCTGTAATTTTCTTTTATAGCATTAATTCAGGGATATTAGCCTAATGGCATGTGGGGGCCTAATGGGTACTCATATATTCATTCTAGGTTTATTGAGTACCTACTCTCTGTTCCAGGATCTAGGGATCTTTATGCTGCTTATAAGCTAATAAGGAAGAAAGAAAATAGATCATAAAATTTCAGGTAGTGATGTATGCTCTGATGAAAATAAAGCAGGGTATAAGGGGTTAGGTGTTTCAGAAGTACGTGTGGAAACTATTTTAAATAGAGATGTGAGGGAAGGCTCCTCTGAGAAGTGATGTTTAAGCAAAGAGTTGAATATGGAATAGATTGAGCTGTGAAAAGGTTTGGGAACCTGTGCAAAGGCCCTGGGGCCAGAACAAGCTTGGCATGTTTGAATAACAGCAAGGCCAGTGCAATAGCAATGGCGGGAGTGCTCCAAGTTTGGGGATTGGCATGATAGGCTTATAGGAAGACCAGGCACAAGAGGAATGTAGTTTGCCCTATATGAATAGCCATAGGATTTTTGTTTTATGACCATATTGTCTTCATTTACCTAGCACCTGGCCTAACAGGCTTTTCTGTTTCTACTTTGCTGGCTTCCATAGAAACGTCTTATTTCCTTGTTGACTCTTCTGCTCCACTATTTACTGGATGCCAACATAGATAAAGTCTCAGTCACCAGGGGAAATTGAAATTTTCACCCCTTCAGAATGAATTCCTCAGTTAAATGTGTTCTCATATACTTTGAATATTATTTTCGTGCAGTGCTTACCCCACGCTATTATAATTGGTTGTATATGTGATTGTCTTTCCAGCTGTAAGCAGCTATTACTCATGTTTGGGCCCCTAGTGCTTAGAACAGCGCCTGGCACCCAGTAAATGTTTCATACATTTGTTGGCTAAAAAAGTGAAATAATTCCCTGCATGCAACCTGGCTACCCATTATGAGAACTAGAAATTACTGTGAATGCAGTCAATAAACTCCCTGCTTATATAGAAGAAGCTTAAAACCAACTTAGGGAAATAAGATTTTTTTAAAAAATGAAAGAAAAAAACAGTTTTGGAGCTGTTTTAGTGTATGTATAAGAAGAGCTTAAATAGTTGTTGGTTTAAATAGTTGTAGGAATGAGAGCTCTTGCAGAGATTGGATAACCCAGGAGACTGCAGCATTCAAACCCTGGTGGGATGGAATTCCCAGAGGCCAACTGGATCTTTCCTGCATTTGAACCTTTGTCCCAGGGCCTTATGAGATACTTTGTCCTCCATAAATTTGGAGCCGATTTGGAACTAGCTAGTTGTTTTTCTCCCTGATGAATTAATGTGCTCAAATATGAAATATATTAAAAGCAAACTAAAAACAGGTCACTGTTTTGCCTCTAATGCTATGGGAATATTTGTTTTTAAATCATCTTTTAGTACTCCACAAATCTTCCCCGTGAAGTTTTTTTTTTTTTTTTAAAGCAGAGACTATTTTTCCCAGTGCAGAAGGTCATTCCTTAAGTCCTGATTTATTCAGAAATTTACATGGAGAAAATGGCCCCAGATCCCACACAAGTGAAACTTTATTTTTTAATCTGGGACACAGTAGGGAGCCCTGAGAAATGCATTTTCCTCCAGGATTGTAGGAGGAATACATAGTGTTTGTTTAAAGCATCAGGTATTGAGAAATGTAATGGCAGGGTGAAAAGTTTGACCTCAGCTGCCAGATCCGATCTGCTAGGGGGTAATTGAGTTGCCATGTTTTTTTCCTCTTCAGTTTAAATCAAGTTTTGCTATAGCCCATTTAAGTGTCAAATTGGTAGCAAAACTTGACAACTTCAGGGTGTAGACTTGCTTTTGATCAGAATTTACATGCAAATCATTTTTGCCTTGAACTGTCAACTCCTGTTTCTGATACTCTGAGGGGGACATGTCTCTCCCCACCTCTTTCTCCCCAAGCCAAAGGGAATGTTGGCTAATGTTATTAATCAGTGTGTGGAAGAAAAATTATCTTGATAAATATGGTGGTTAAACTATATTTTTCCCTTTTGTGTGTCAGCTGTTGCAGCTGGGCATTTAATCTCCTTTTACCTAGAAGGAAATCAAACAATTATCCAGCGCTTGATGTCAAAAAGAAACTAGTGAATGAGGGTGGAGGGTCACCAGTGTATTGGGGAATGGACTTAAGCCACCAAAACCTGACAAAGGGTGCTGACAGTCTGCATTTTCTTGGGCATTAAACAAAGTCTTTGGTAACTTTAAAGAATCTTTCCTTGCATGACTAAACTCATTGAGAGGGTTAGAGAGAAAGCTGCCTCAGAAGTCTTAAGCCTGAAACTTTTTTTTTGGTTTTGCCCTAAACCCTTGGGACGCTTAAAAGCACGTGAGCATGTGTACCTCCATCGTTCAGCAAGACAAAAGAGTGTTTGCACTTTCACAGAGTTAATAATGACAGTAGCAAGTCTTTCTTGTTTCCAGCCATTCGGTCTTAGCATTCCTAGTCATCTACCTTCCTGAAGAATTTAATTGTGATTTACGCTCTGTCTCTTATTTCTTATAGACGGCCCCACTCTGAAAGGCAAGAAAATAGGACCCAATGAAAAAAGCCAAATGGAGAAAAAGAAGTTTCTAGAACTCATTGTAGACTAAGGGAACTGATTGTGAAAATTTATATTTGTAATTATCCACTGTGGAGCCAAAACATTTAGTGAAATAATACGGGAGGTTTTGTTTCTAGCCAGCCTGAAATTCCTTTCCATCACTATACCCTCAACGGGGTGAGAACATCAAACATGTCGTCTTGCCAAGATGACAGCCAGCATCGTGTCAGATGGGAGACACATGCAAGCCTGACTTGTGAAGTCAAAGAAATTTCAAGATTGGATTCGCTTGATCTGACGTGGCCCCATTGCAGGCCCTTTGGAAATCTCCTCTACCGGGCCCCTTCCCGCCCCTGTCCAGCGCTGCCTGCCTGTGTGCTGTGAAATTTTAATTGAATTGTTAATGACACTGAGGAGTGACACAACACATGAGAAACTTCCAAGAATCAGTCAGGAGGAGCCCTTTTTCTTACTGTTACAAAACAGAAGACACTGGGAAATTGACAAGTCCAAGCGGCGAGGCCAGGGTAGTAATTGATAGCAGGCTGCCTAGAGCCAAGGTCCTTCCCTGGTAATTGCAAGCAGAGGCTGCCTCTCTGATCTCACCAGTGGTGCTGGCCATGCCAGAGCGACCTGGCTTTGACGGATTGCTTTCCCGCAGTAATGACTTAGGCATGTACCCTCTCTCGCATGAGGCCATGTGTCCCTCCCACTGGAGAAAATGAGCTGAACATTTTGCTTCTTCTTTAACAGGGCGCTGTTAAAATAACTCTATTCTATTATATAAGCCCTGTAGTGCCAGGGGCTAAATTTATATGGTTATAAACAAGAGATATTACTTTGGAATACCACAATACTGTGTTTTGCTATTTCTTTAGGGTTTCAAATGGTGTTTTCAAAATAATGGATTTTCAAGAAAAAAAAATTGAGGAGGGGAGGAGAAAGGAAGGATCCTGTTTCTGAACAAAATCCTCATCCTATTTTTAAATTCCTCTGTGTACCTTCCCTAATTTGCGAGCCTGGTATTTATTTATATTTGTGTTTGTTTTGCTGACTGGATTTGACTCTCTATGGAAGCATCAGAAATATTATTTACTCCAGGATTCTGAAATAAGATAGATATTTTATTTCATGTTTTTTAAACTCTCCAAAGGCTTATTTTTATTTTTTTTTACTTTCCCATTTCTGGACATTGATGTATTTCAGAACTTTTATGTGGCTTTTCCTCCCTCCCGATACCTGCTCTCCCTTCTCCCCTCACCCCCATCCTGGAATGTAATTTTGTCTATGAAATATGATGGTAAGCTGAAATGTCCCTGATGATCTATAGCACTTCTGGATTTTTACTCCCGTCAGTGACAGAAACTTACTAATTCTGATATAAGGGTCCCTGAATGTGTTTTCCCGCTGTGGCTTGTGCTTTCTGGTATATTTGAAGTTTGTGCCCCTCATCCCACTTGTGTCCAAATGCAGTTTCATACCAAGAACCAACTTCAAAATAATGCCAGGAAGATCTCTGAAAACTTGACTATGGATTCACTTAATAGATGAAAAGCTTTTTGTGTGCATGTGCGTGCGTGTATGTGTCTCCACACTCACATGATAGATGTGTTTTGATGGAGAACCTAAGAGGAAGGATGCAGATTAATATTAATGGAACTTCTGGGAGAATAGGTAGAGAAAAGATTTGGCTGTGGTTATTTACCTTATATTTAGTCTCTAACTTCATTGTTAATTGGTAGTACATATTTAGACTTTATATTCTTATGAATGAAGGTTCAAATGATAGTGGATTCCTAGGCTGTCTCCCAAAACTCATTTCTGCAAAATGAAAAAAATCACTATTTTAGGTAAAATAGACTTTTGTGGGCTAGCCTGAGAATATAACCGTTATAATACTGATTCTATTGGAAAATACTTTCAGAATCCTAACTTGGATATATGGTGCCAGGAAGACGGTTTTTCTTCCTCCTCACTTTTTATCACTTAGAAAGGAAGGAGCCGGGCTCGGTGGCTCAGCCTGTAATCCCGCGCCTTGGGAGGCTGAGGTAAGTGGATTGCCTGAGCCCGCGGGTTCGAGACTCGCCTGGGCAACTTGGTGAGACCTCATCTCTACAATAAATCAAAAAATCAGCCGGGCATGGTAGCGCGTGCCTGTAATTCCGGCTACTCGGAAGGCTGAGGCGGAAGGAGCGCTGGAACCCAGCAGGTCGAGGCTGCGGTGGCCGGCAGTGGCCACTGCACTCCAGTCTGGGCGACAGAATGAGACTCCAACTCAAAAAAAAAAAAAAAGAAAGGAAGGAACTTCCTCTTGCATGATCCCAGCAGTCAAAGGGTTGGCCCTAACCCAACCTTCAGTACTAGGGCAAGAATATAAACCCTTTCTACTGTCCTACTGTAGTGTTATTTTATTTGTATTTGTGTGTGTGTGTGTGCATTACATGATAAAAAGCTTTTTTTCCTGCATTATTTGAAATCTCTATAATAATCAGTTATAATTCTGTGATAAGCAATTATATTTTTATAAGCATTTTAATGAGAAACAAAATAGTCATTTTTTGAGATTTATTAAGGTATAATTGACAAATAAAAATTGTACATATTTAATGTATACAACTGGATGTTTTGCTTATAGTGTTGTTATACTTAGGTGGGGTGTACTTATAAGTCAGGTGTTTTAAAGTAAGGATTCTAACCTAAAGTTAGAATCTCATGTAATTGTTTGACTACATTTCTGTTTTTACTGTTATGTAGGTGTGAGTCCAGTTCTGTTGTTTTTTATCTGTCTTTCCTGTGTTTTTGTCATATTTTGTTTTAAAGAAGTAGTTCTCAGCAATTCTCCCTCACCCTTCATGGGAGAATTTGATTTGTTATAATGAGATGGGATGAGACCTTTGCTATTGGCATCCAGTTGGTGGAGGCCAGGAATGCTGCTAACCTTCAACAATGCACAGGGCCGCTTCCACAACAAGTGGAGATCAGTACCAAAATGTCAATATTGTTTAGCGCTACAGAAATAAGCTCTCAGGAAAAGTTCATGAGTTGTGTCAGAAACCACAAACTGTCAATCAACAAGTGTTACTGAGAGATTGGAGGTGCCGTGGACCCAGAAGCAAAGAGATTTGAGAAGTGTACAGCTTTCTGGTTGTGAACATAGGCTTTAGACACACACTGGAATTCAGATGATAGTTATATTGCATGACTTTGGGCTTGTTGAGTGTCCTCTCTAAGCCTTAGTTTCATTCTCTGCTAAATGGGACAAATGACAGTACTGATATCACAGGACAGTACGGACATCATAGGTGTCCAGCTTATACTAGACCTTAGGTAATATTTGATAGCTATATATGTGATTGTGTTCTAAAGGTACTGACATAATGAATTTGGAGTTTATCTTACTGAAGCCTTCTATTTTGAGACCCAGAGAGAGATTATTTACCCCAAATGATGACAACTAGTAAGAGACAGTGTTGGGTCTAGAAACCAGGTCTCCTGACCCCAAGTCCTGTACTCTTTACAGTATTATGCTTCCTTTCATAACCTAGAACTTAAGTCTGGTTGGGAAGGAGAGTCTAACCTATCTGAAATAATTAGAGAAACATTTAGTGACAAAAATTACAGTGTGAGAGCTGTGGCTTCTGGAAAGCCGTAGGAAGAAGCAAGCAGATTATAGTTTATAACTACCATGAAATTCATGGGAATTCTATTGTGATGGTTAGCCAAAATCTTGTGCTGGGAACTAAATGGAATGAGCAGAAGCCTTTTTGGAAGGTCTTGAGCTTCAGTTTTTTTAGTGCTGAGAAGCCGTATTTTTTGGGAAGTTGGACTATTTCATGACATTTAAAAAAAAAGACATTAGACATACAGAGGGAGAACGACAGAACGTTTATTGAGTGCTGACCAGTGTTGGGTGCCAGATGATTCCACACATATTTTCTGGTTTCAGTGATCCTAGTGAGCTCTAGTGTTACAGCATACTCAATTGCAAGATGGTAGATGAGAACAATGGGGGATGTTACCATTGAGTAGCATACCATGCTGCCTTCAAAGGTCATGTTTTTGAAGAATGTTTAATGGCAGGGGAAAATATCTACAAACTATTCATATGTTTAAAAAGTAGACTATGAAACAGTGCATACACTATTGATCTCAATTGTACCCTGAAATAGACATGTGTCTGCATAGAAAAATGAGCAGAAGACTATCCATCAGAATATTAGCTAGTTATTTCTAGTGTTGGGATCAAGGATGATTTTAATTTTCCTTTTTATCTGTATTTTTACTAGTTTCTATTTATAGATAATTATATAAATCATTTTTTAAATGACAGAATTAATGTGATCAAGTAAGATTTATTAACAAGTTGCTTGTGCCTTGGAATTATAAGCAAGGAAAAATACGTGTAATGGTGGTGGCTCTGTCTTCAAGGAACTTTTATTGTTGTTCTGGAGAGAAGATCTACACATATGGAAAGTTTATTAATAATAATGATCATTACTAATAGCTATTAATTACTGTATCATCATGTGTCTGATTGGATTATGATAATCTTGAGATTTTTAATGTTTATGGCTATCTAGGTGATTTGCACGCATTATTTCACTGAATTCTCCCATTGAACACATGGGGTACTTCAATTAAGTATTCCCATTTTATAAATGGAATATCTTGGGTTTGGAGAATTTGGGAAATAATGGTGCCAGGATTGATTTCAAAGTTCATGTCTTTAACCACCAGTTACTATGCCCTCCCATAGAACCCTGCTTAGCTGGTAAGTAAATCACCTAGTGCCTATTGCCAATGAGGCCTACAAGGATGATCAACTGCAGAGGAATAGTTCATTTCACCTTGAACAAGAGAAGGGAGAAGGATCACCCAATCCACCTTCCACCAAGTGAACCAAGCCTTGATGTTTCTGTTCATTATTGAGTCTCTCTGGACCAAAACACATGAGCCACTTGTAGGGTTATGTTAGATGCAGAAAAGAAGGAAGAGACCTGGTCCAGTTTGGAGAAATGTCTTGGGAAACTGGTTTTCTTTGCTCATCTCTGTTTAAAAGTCCTGGTTGCCCTTGAAATGATATTTAGCATTGACTTGGTGAATGTGGCCCTGACAGACAGTACTTCTCTTGGCCTACTGAATCATCTTGCATTTCACAGCCAGCACTGGGTCTGTGGTGCTTACACAATGGATCAAACCATCGTGGCCACAATAAGTGCTTTGGAATGTGTATGTGTTTCGTCTTTATCAGGAATGTCACATGGCATTTCCTGATTGCACCAGCGGCTTACTACCCCATCTGAGTTTTCAGACTAAATACCAGGGCTCAAGCCACATGTGTTTATAGTATATAATAAATCTCCATTTGTCATAATGACTTAAATTTAAAAGAAAAAGAAAGGCGAGCTGTTATGTAAAAAAAAAAAAAAATTGGGCTGTTATAAATTAACTTTCTTGGAGTTTCAGGTCAAGCCCAATTTATTAAAGGGGATAAAAAAGATAGAAACCTGGTCTGTGATCACAATTGTGATTTATCCCCACCTTGAATAGGTCCTCTTTTGGACCTTTTCTTGAACCACAGCTGGCTCGGTTTATGTGGGACCTGCTGGGAGCTCACGTTGTAATGAAAAACAGTTATTCTTTCAAATTACTCACAAGAAGAGGGCTCATTTTATCAAGTGCACTCCTAATTTGATTGTAAGGCTTTTTATACTTATTTTTCTGCATTAATCATGCTGTATCTTTGTGGAAAGTATAAACACAGTGGTGAAAGAAAACAACAACAACAACACTTAGAGGACAAATGTTTCTCTAGTGGTGGTCTGTCAGGAGCCTTTAATGGACAATTAAGCAAGTTATTTTGGATTTGCTAGCAATGTTGTGAACTTTCCCAAAGACTCTTCCTTAGAGCAGGATACCGTTTAATAATTTTGCATATTAACCTTTAGCGATGAAAGGAGTGTCCAGTATTGACTTCCCTTGGCAGGTGTTGGCAGCATTAGTTAGCATCTGCCTTCTGTGCAGGATTTGCCCTTAGATTTGCCTAAGGAAGAGTTCTGGGAGTTCCTTCCCTATCCAATAGTAAGGTATTCTTATTTTAATATCCTTGGGTGGACACAGGAGTCTAGGACCCAGTAAAGGTCCACATCTGCCAATTTAATCCACCATTAAATATTAAATATTCAATCTGGAATATTCCATCAAATATTGGAATATTTCATCTAGAATATGGAACCTGCACATATGGAGGGCTGAATGTAAGGGACTTGAATATGCTTGGATTTTGGTATCTGTGGGATATCCTGGAATCAATTGCCCATGAATACCAAGGGATGCCTGTATTTAAGTTAATTTTTAATTTAAGTTAATTTTTAATTTGACTGATTCATTTTTTAGAGACAGAGTATTGCTGTGTTTCCCTGGATGGAATGCAGTGGCTATTCACAGGCATGATTATAGCACACTGCAGCCCTGAACTCCTGGGCTCAAGTGATACTTCTGCCTCAGTTTCCTGAGTAGCTGGGACTATAGACTTGTGCCACCATGTGTGGACATTTTTTATTTTTAAAGTTAGATTTAGTAAGGTATAATTTATACATAATTCTCTTTCTAAGAGAACAGTTACATGATTTTTGACAAATGCCTGCAGTCATGTAACCACCACTATAATCAAAGTAGAACATTTATCACCATTAAAAGTTCCCTTGTGTCCCTTTTCAGTCTCCTTTCTCCTGTCGCCAGCCCATGGCGTACACTGATCTAATTTGTTTTCTGTATGCCTTTACCTTTCCCCAGAATGTCATAAAAATAGAATCATATGGTATGTAGCCTTTTGGTTGCCTGTTTTCTTTCACTTAGCATAATGCTCTTGAGACTCTTCCATGCTGTTGCATATATCACTAGTTCATTCCTTTTAATTATTGAATAGTATTCTATTGTGTGATGTACCACAACTGTTGACACATTCACCATTTGTTGGATGTTTGGATTTTTTAAAGTTTTTAGCGATTATGAATAAGCAACTATAAGCATTTGCTCAGAAAAGAGTCTCTCTTAGTGAATGCTCCATGGGCGCTTGAAAAGAATGTGGATTCTGCTGTTGTTGGTTGGAGTCTTCTGTAAACGTCAGTTAACTCAAGCTGGTTGATAGTGTTGTTCAAGTCTTCTGTGTCCTTACTGATTTTTTGGTCTACTTTTTATATAAATTACTGATAGAGGAGTATTGAAATCTCCTGGTCTTTCTGGTATTTGTCTATTTCTTTTAGAGTGATCATATTTTTATTTATATATTTTGTAATTCTGATGTTAGTTGCATATGCATTTGTTGTATCTTCTTGATAAATTGACTCTTTGTTAGTGAACATATTCATTGTTCTGAAGCCTACTTTGTGTTATTTTGTTATTGAGACTCAGGCTTTTCTGTTTAATATTTGTTTGGTATACATTTTATCTTTTCACTTTGAATGTATCTCTGTGTTTGTATTTATAATGAATTTCTTTTAGAGAGGCTACAGCTGGGTCTTGCTTTCATATCTAGTTTGATGATTTCTGCTTTTTATTTGGAATGATTAGGACATTGATATTTAACATAATTATGTAGTTGGGTTTGAGTCTACCATTTTGCAAGTTGTTTTTTATTTGTCCTCTTGGCTTTCTGTTCTTGTTTCTTTCTTTTCCTGCCTTCTTTTGAATTAGTTGTATATATTTATGATTCCATTTTATCTCTACCATTGGCTTCTAAGTTTACTCCTTTGAAAAATGTTCTAGTTATTGCTTTGGGGTGCAAAGCATATTTCTTTAACACAGTTTACTTTCACAAAATATTTTATATATAGTTCAAGAATCTTACAGTGATATTCTTCCATTTCCTCCCTCCCATCCTTTGTTCTGTTGTCTTACATTTTACTCATACATATGTTATAAACCCCACTGATCATTGTTACTATTTTTTCCTTAGGTAACACTTATCTTTTTTTTTAAACCAAGGAAAATAATTTTCTACTTATTTTAATTGAAACAAGATTATGTTAAAATTTTTTCTAGTTTAATCTATTTGCAAACTAAGTATACTTTGCAGAGCTAGTCATCTTTTAAGAAACTTAAAATTAAGAAAAGTATTTGTCATATTACCCACTTTTTTTAAAAACCATTTTTAGAGCTTTCTTTATTTCTGGTATAAATTTCCTTCTTATACCAGATTCCTGCTTGAGGGCTTTCTTTAACATTTTTGTAGTTGATTGTGCTGACAATGAAGTTTTTAAGTTTTTGTGTATCTGAAAAATTACTCATCTTACTTTAATTTTAGAAGATATTTTCACTATGTATAGAATTCCATGTGGGCAGTTTTGTTTTTAGTACTTTAATGATGTTATTCCATTTTCTTCTGCTTTATATTCTTTTTGTTGAGAAGTCTGCTGTCATTCTTAGCTTCATTCTTCTGTATATGTTTCTTTTTTCTCTGACTGCCTTCAAAAATTTCACCTTTTTGGCAGTTTTACTGTGATGTGCCTAACTACCTCTGCCCCCTGCTTGGGGTTTCTGAGGTTCTTTTTAAAAGTGGTTTGATGTTTTTTAAAACTAATTATGGAAAAATCTTGGCTATTATCTCTCCAAACATATTTTTCCATTACCCTTTCTCTCTCTTCTATTTCTAGGATTCCAAATATATGTTATATTGCTATATATATGGTATATACCTCTTATATGCTCTGTTTTTTTTTCCCACTTTTTTCCTTGTTATTATTTGGATAATTTCTGTTCACATATCTTCAGGTTTATAAATTCTTTTCTCTGCTGTGTCCAGTTTGCTGATAAGCCTCATGAAGGAATTCTTTCTTTTTGTTATCATGCTTTTTATTTCCAGTATTTCCATTGTCTCTTAAAAAGATAGTTCCTATTTATCTTCTGAAATTATCCTTCTACTCCTTCATGCTATCTTTTTCTCTAGATTAAAAACTGTATTATAAATAGTCATTTTAAATTTCTATCTGATAATTCCAATATCTACATCACCTTTGATTCTGGTAATATTGACTACTTTATCTTTTGACTAAGAGTCTTCTATTTTTTTCTTTTTGTCTGTCCTATAATTTTTGATTCTACTGTTTTTTTATATATATTGTCTGGTATTGAGACTGAAGTAAGCAGAATTTATATCTGAGAATGGAGACCCTTCTGCTGGGATATTAGTGTGGGTAATTGAGTCAATATAGTCAGTAACTGAGCTGGATCTGAATTTTGAGTATAGACTTCAAATACCTTGAGTGGTGGCTTGCTGCTACCTTATGCTTTGTGTCAAGCCTGGAGAGATGGAGGGTTGTCTTCATGTTTCCACTTCACACTCAACTTTTAGGAGGTCTCACATGCTTACTCCCAAGAATGGGTCTCTCTCTCTCTGTGCTCTTGCTCTTCCCAGGGCTAGACTGCTGTTGCTTATTGCTCAGTGTGAAGCTTCTGATGGAATGGGAGATGGTGGTTTTTCCTTCTTTAATCTCAGTCTTAGGTCTTGTGTATCTAGGTCCCAAATATTAGATGTTTTATGTCTCATATTAGTTGAGGCTCTTGTATAAGAGAGCATTTCCTAGCCCATATCCAGTAGTAGCAAGCCTTTGTTTGTATTTATGTAAGATTTCGTACCTGAAAAGGTTTTCCACCCCTTTGCCCAGAGGCAGACATATTTTGCTTCTATCTCTCCTTTAGTGGAAGTGCACCTGTTTTGGGCACTGTTCCTCTTTAGTGGCTTATGACTTCTGTTTTTGTTTTCTTTTAATGAGAGAAAGATCTGGGAAGTAGGCAAGATTTCATGCCTGTGCACAATGTAGGAGCTCTCTCTTGTCTCTTGCTGGGTCTTAATCTCTCTTGTGAGCACCATGGGAAAAAACTGATGAGTGATGATGGGTGCAGACTTTTGGGGATTCTAAACTTTCTGGCTAGTCCATATCCAGTATTTACAAATTTGTTAAAATTTCAGCTGTTTTCTTCTTATTCACTTTTATGATGGCAGCGTCTTAAACTTGTCCTCTACAGAGGGTGAAACACTTTGTATGTTCTGTCTTTCCTTGGAGGGACTAGTCATGCTTTGAAATTCAGTTCACTGTTTGCCTTGCAACCTCAGCTTTCTGATGAGTTGGAGAGAAGTTATGATTTTATAGATTATATAGCTTTTTCTTTTTAGTGTAGGAGTGGTGCTCTCTTGTGGTTTTCTGCATTCTGAAAAGTAATGGAATTCCTGAGTGACATTTTAGGTGACATTGGTCAGCTGTGGTGTGTCCAGAATGATCAGGAGGATTCTAGAAATCCTTCTATGGGGGAAGCAACTAAAAGATCAAGGGGGCATTTAAACTGGAGAAGAGAATCTATGTTAGAGAGAGGAATATGGTGTATGATAGCCACTACACATAGCTATAAGATTGCTATGATGAATTGAAATGGGTATAGAGTTTTATCTGATATTTCTAATGGCATTAATCAATTAAGTGGTCAGTTATTCAGGTCCTTTTCTGTGCTAGGCACTAGGGACACAAAGACAAATGAGATACTATTACTACTCTTAGTGGTTTATAATATAGAATTATAAATTATGGCACATGATAGTAATTAAAGGGTGAAAGACTTCAGTTTAATGTACGGAACTTGCCAATGTCTAATGCCATTGAATGGAATGGACATTGTTGAAAGAATGCAAGCTTTTAGAGTTGTGGAGATCAAAATTTAAAACTTGGCTCTACCATTTTCTAGCAGAGAGAATGTAGACAAGTGCACATCTTTCTTTTTCTTAATTTTTAATTTTAAAATTGTGGGGTACAATTAAGGGTTAGGTTTACAAATATGCATCATTCAGGCACCCTTGTTGATAAGGGGTGTCTCCCTGTCCCCAGACAGATATTCATTACTGTTAGTAAGTGCACATCTTTCTTTCAGGCTCAGCTTCCTTATCTGTCAAATGAAGATGGTAATACCTTCCTTAAAAGATTGTTGAGTAGATGAAAAGAAATGAAGTATGTAATGTGACTGGGTCATTTACTTTTCTTTTTATATATCCTAAAAGTGGTGTGCTTTTGTTAATAGGAATATTTAAAAAGAATCTCCTCAATCAGCTAGGGTGGAAGGGATTATTGCTCTGATAAGAGATAGGACAGGATGGTATGTTGGTCCCTTTCAGTCAGTTCTAAGGGACTGGGGTTTTTGAATCTGTGGGTATCTGATGAGGGACACTCTTTGATCCTGATGAGAAGAGTTTGGTGTGTCCTGTGCTGTCTGCTGTCTATTGCACTATAAGAAGTTTCTAAAAAAAACTAGGGAACAGCTATGCCATCCTTACATGATTACTAAAGGAGAGAGATGCAGGCAGATACTGGAAGGGAAGGTGACACTTGGAATAAAGGCTTCAGGGTGCATTTCTCATTTTCTGCAGGTTTTATCTTGAGTGCAGCCTTCAGTCTGTACCATGTGGGAAGGCTAAAACTTGATAGAAAGCATGTATTTTTATTGTCTTGGATAACCAGAGACCAGAGTTCAGGGCAACCTTAGCTGCTGGATTGAGGAGGATTCTTGAAAGGAGTGAGCCAGACAGTGGAGCCCCAAATTCCATGTACAAAATCTACCCAAATCTGTAGTGGGGTAGATTCCACACTAGCTATGTATGAATAAAATAGTTGAATTGAAATTTGAACTGCTTCCTACCCCAGGGGAGACAGTGTTTTGCAGTTTGATTTCAGTCAAGTTAACTGTGTGCTTTAAAAAAAGTGATTTCAAAGAAATTAGCAGAATCTGTAGTTTCTAAAACATATCATTCAAGACATCCAGGATGCAATAAAAGATTACTCATTACATGATGAAAAGCAATCAACAGAGACCAACTCCAAGAATACCCAGAAGATGGAATAGCAAGCAAAGATTTGAAAGTAGCTATTATAAATGTGCTCAAGGACATAAAGGGAAATATGCTCACAGTCTAGGAAAAGATAGGAAATCTCAGCAACAGTGAACATTCTAGGACTGACAATTATAATATCAAGCAAAAAAATTAACTGCATGAGCTTAATGGTAGAATGGAGATGACAGAGGAAGAGTCAGAGAAATTAAAGATCAATAGAAATTATTGAGTTTTAAAAAGAAAAAACTGTAAACAGAGATACAGGGACCAGTGGGACAATATCAAAAGCTCTAACATATGTTCTCATATAAATTAAAACATTATTAGAGTCCTAGAAGGAGAAGCAAGACAATGGGGGTGGGGATGAATGATCACTGAAAATATCCCAAATTTGGTGAATGACATAAATTTGGAGAGTCAGGAAGCTCAATGATCATTAAGCAGTATTAATTGAAAGAAAACCACACCCAGGCATATCCTGGTACACTTCAAAAAAAAAAAAATAAAATAAAATTAAAGGTTGAAAATAATCAGAGGGGAAAAAATGCACATTGCTTACAGGTGAACGGTAAATTGGATTACCTTAATGTATCATCAGAAACAATGGAGGTCAGAAGATAGTGGGACAGAATCTTTAAAGGGCCTTCAGAAAACAAAAAAAAACTATCTGTAGATCCAGAATTCTCTTGCCAGCAAAAATATTCTTCAAAAATAAAGGTAAAATAAAGACATTTTCATGTAGAAGAAAATGAAGATAATTAATCACTAGCAGATCTGTATGCCAGGAGAAGGTAAGGGAGGCTCTTCAGGCTGAAGAATGGAAATGCATCCCCAGGAAGAAATGAAGAACATCAGATGTGATAAACTGGTGAGTAAATAACAACTACAAAAGACTATTCTTCCACTTGACTTCTTTAAAATATATGTGACTGTTTAACTCCTGAACTCTAACATTGCCTTTTGGAGTATGTAGATGCGTATATAAGATGACTGTAGTGTAAAGTCTGGGGGGGTGGGATAATGGACCTGTATGGTTGCGTAATTTTTTTTTCCATTTTACATGAAGTGGTGCAATATTAGCTTTAAGCAGATTGAGACAAATTAAGAATGCATATTGTAACAACTTCTAAAAATCACACAAGAGGTATAGTTAAAATGACAATAGAGAAAATGAAATCTAAAAAAACCACTCAGTTACTCCAAAAGAAAGCAAGAAGGGAGGAACAAATGAGGAAAAAATTTAAGAGACAAAAGTAAAATGGCAGATTCAACTCAAACCTTGTCAATAATTATATTAAATGTTAATGGACTAAATGCCCGCTTGAAATTAGATCAATGAAGCTTAGGTTTTCAGTTTCCAGGGATGTTTTAAATGACTGTGGAAGTGCTTTGGAATTTCAGGTGGAAGTGTGGCTATGAAAACTTATGTTCTAGCCCTGCAAGATTGATAGTAGGGTGGGCAAGATAAAGGGAAATGACCTACTTAGAGCAGATCTAAGACGTGGCTTCTGGTTTGTCCAGGTTTCCTGGCTCTGATCCAATACTACAGTTTCAGTCATAGCTAAAACTTGGCTCTACTTTGATATTGAGAACCAGGTGGAACTGGGATTAAAGTGAGGTACAAGATGACTGCATGTCTTTTCTCCTGCTTTGCCTGACTGTGTCTTGTCTATCTTTAAGCAATTTGCTCCTTTTTTCACTAAGCTCTTCTCCCCCCACACTCTGCCTTTTCAAACCGTATGGGGTATAGAGCTGTGTGTTGATTTGTTAAGTCCAACGGTCTTCCATCTGGGTCCCCAAGAGGTTTCAAGGACAAGGTGTTTTGATGTGTCCTTTCAGGCTGATATGTGGGAGGCCTGACATCAGTGACTTTACTAAGTGGTGTCTAAATCCTCTAAGATACTTCTGGGCATAGAGGATGCAGCCAGCAAAATGTTTTGTGGTTACCCAATAAAGGAAGGTACATGCAGTGCACTGCTTCATCAGGCAAACAATTTATACTCCCATTCCCCCTTCTCCAGAGAAAGGATTGGGAAACGTACTTACCTTGTTGGGGGGTTGTGGGGGGGAAGTAAATTAGGTGATAGTCAATGGTATGTTTTTTTGGCCCTTCCTTTCCTTCTTGCCTGATTTGTCTAATCTCTGCTAAAAAGTTTTTAAAGCACATCCCTGAAAATTAGGCTAAGTAAGGCAGTTTGGGCTTAAGTGTGACCAAGAGGTTGCTGGCATAGTGAGCGATAAATGCTGTTTCCAGGCAGCCTGTCAGGAGAGCAAAACTCTGTAAGTGTTTCATAAAAATTTGTGCTGAATAACATAAAGTTAGTCTTCAATGTATTCATTGACTTCAATCCTATGTAAGGGTCTACATTGGGTCATTGATAGCACTGTTATCAACTATGTGACTTCTGTCTTACTTCCTTTTTGAAAGGAGATGGAATATAACTTCAAAATAAATATCTGTTGTCTTGGGAAAATCCCTAACTTCTTTGGATCTTGTAAATGAAATGAGTTGATTAGACACCCCTGGAGAGTTTGGGTCAGTTAAGCCCATGGTTTAGGGTGAGGCATGGACAATAAGCTTCAAAGATAATTTTTTTGTGAGACTGTTAGGGACTCTCCAGATTATAACATTCTGTGATTCAATGATTTTATGTAAATGTCAGGAAAAAAATATTTTTGTGGATAAATTTTCCCTTAAAATGGCTGGTACATTTAGGATCATGTGATTTAAAAAAATTTTTAAATATGTATTGGGTCCTTCTTTAGCAGTCTCTCTCCCCCAAATTTTTAATCATCTTGATTGACTTCTCCAAGAAGGAAACAATCCATAAAGATTTGCTAGTCGACTCTAGAAATGAATGCTTTGGTACCACCTAGATAGGGAGATTCTTCATGCTCTTCTGACTTGTCTCAGAACCATCACCTGACCTTGACACGTCAGAGATTCTTTGTGGGTCTGGGGGAATGATTTAGTTTCCTAGGGTATACTGAGGCAATGTGAAAGTTCCTTTCAAAAATAGAATTTCCTTATAAAAGCATCCAGGTGGTTGCCAGAGGACAGGGGCTGAATGTTGCATTTTTTTTTTTTTTTTGGCTGGGGGAATACTTGGCTATCTTAGCAGCCATTCGTTGAGGGTGCTTACCTGAAATTGTTGTTTTCTGCCTCTTAAGTGGGTGCCAGCTTGACTACATCAGTGAGAGTGTGTTGGTTAATCCTTTGCTTAACTTGATCTTTTTGGCACAGCCAGTGGCATTTCCAAAGAGAAAATCTGTCCACAGAGGCTGTCTTAATCAAACAGGTGTGGATGAGTTGGAGATGCTGAAGTATGAGAGAGAGCTGCATTGTAGGAGCAGTCCTCTAGTTAGAAAGTCTTTTAGAAGGAGAATGGTACTAACTAGTGGGATATTTTACCAGCCAATGAATAGGATCATAGAGGAGTATGTTAATTTTTTGATGGTCAACCGCATTGTCAAACTCTACATTTCCTACTTAGCTCTAAAACTTTTTTTACTGGTGTCAAGTATTAATTGAAGGACAGAGAAGCTGTGATCATATACTGAATTCCCTTAACATACTTATCAGAGCTCTCAGAGTAAGCTTCTAGGACAGAAGAGTTCCTTAAAAACAGCACTATTGATGCTTTCTTCTTCTGATTTTTAATTCTCGTGGCACTTTCAATCTATATTATCTATCCCATCGACCATTCCTTCTCCTCTGCCAAGCTTCTTGAAAAAGTTGTCTCTACTCATTGCCTTCACATGCTTACTTCCTATCTACCCTTCACTCTTGATCCTCTCAATGTGATCTGTACATCAACAGCATTGGTATCCCTTAGGAACGTTAGAAATGCTCAATTGTGTGCTCCACCCAGACCTACTGGGTCAGAATTCTCATTTTAACAAGATTCCCAAGTAATTTATGACACATTGAAGTCTGAGAAGTACTGCTACGGCTAAAATACTTTCTCAAAGGCCTTAGATGTGGCCTTCTTAGCACAAACTATAGTGGCCATTTCTCAGTCTTCTCCTTGACCACTCTATCATTTAACATCATTTTCTTCTTCAAAGCTTCTTCCTCTGACTTCTCTATCCAGATAGTTTTTACACTTTGCTGGCCATTTCTTCCCTAGGTAATTTTCTGACTTCTTTCCTTCTGTCAACTCCAAAATACAGATATTTCCACAGTTTTTCTCCAGCCCCATTTTCTCTTTCTCTCAATGTCCAGTCCCACTGTTCCAGTTGACTTCTGGACAGCTCCACATTGGTCCCTCTGGAACCTCAAGAATACTCTGTTCAAATCAACTCATCTTTTCCTTTATTTATAGACCTCTAGCCCTCTGACCTTTATTACTATAGTAAATGTCATCCATCCCATGAGGAGGCCTCAGCATCATCATTGACTTCTTCCCTTGCTTCCTTTCCTACCCAGTTAGTCACCAGACTGCAACTTCATCACAGTCTTGAATTTTGATTATCTGATTTGCTATTTAATCTAATTATTTTAATCTCTTTCCTGAACCTTTATAAGGGCCCGATCTTTGTAATTCTAGTCAATGTCTTCTATCTTTCTTGTTCACCACTATTTTTTTTCTAGATATTCTAATTATATTTCTCCTCTGCTCCAAAGCACTCAGTTTTTCTACTGCCTTCCTAGTTAAGTCTGATCTCTTCAGTGCAGGCATCTGGGCCTTCCATGCTCAGGCTCCTGTCTCTTCTTCTTCTGGCCACCTTTCCCACCATTCTCTGCAAGTGCTTTCTGCTTGGTCAAAATGAAGTCTTATTTTCTCTTTTTGGCATTCTCCTATTAACTAAAGATGACCTTTGGAATCTGGAATGAAATTCGAATACAGATTATTACAAGGATGGATAATGAATCAACAATTGTTATGAGCCAGTCTTGGGTACATTGTAAATAGATCAGGCCGTATAATTCTTTTTTATTTTTTTTCTCAACACATAAGGAAAATGTGTTAAGCAGCAAACATTTGAAGTTCAGAAAGGCATTTGAACACTGGATTTGTGCAAAACAACTCTATCAAAAGAGGGCACCTAAACAGAGCTATGTCTGTTTGGAGGAGTGTTTCTTGTGGTTCTCCCACAGAACTTAATTTTGTGTCTGATTCTTGGCAAAAATATTTACAAGTAACTTACAAAAAACACATGTATTATATCTGTGGGAGATAAAGTTGGGAAAGACAGTAGAATCAGGTAATAGAATCATAATCCCCCAGTATCTTATCACCTAGAAAATAGGGGTCAAATTAGAATGAATAAAATTTAAGATTATCCTTGCACTTGGGCTCCCAAACCAACTGTTAAAGCAGAGTACCAAAATAGGGGTGCTGTGTCAGAAAAAATTGTTTTTTTCCTGCATCTTCAAACATCTCATTGTGAGTTTTTAAGGAGCTCATGAGATTGTAGGTTCAATGACACAAGCACATTATCTTGAAAAAGGAGGAAAGCCACACTAGAATATTGTGTTCATTTTCGGGTCCTACATTTTAAGGTGGAAGTAGGCAAATTGGAATTCTTTTAGGCAGAGCACGACCCACTGACCCACCAGAGTCACTTGGTTAGGGTTTGGCTGAATGTGAAGAGCACACTGGGTGGTCTTTGAGATCCATGCAAAGCCAGCTCTACTTGGTTATAGCTTCCTTGGTGGAAGGGGATTGCTGTCTTATTGGAGTTTCTCTGAAGGCATTTAGCACAATGCTAAATGTAAATATTGCTGTATGAATATTCAGTAAATATTGCTGAATGAATACTGCTAGTGTAAGGTAAGTTTTGCCTCTTGGACCAGAACATAACATGCAGTATGTGCCCTCAAGGAAGTTATGTTTCTTTTTATATAATTCCATCATCTTGTATGGGGTTAGATTTTCAGCAGGTACTTAGTAAATACAGGTTGAATTCATAAAATTAAATGTTGAGAGACATTCACTCAACACCTTGTACTTATTCCCCATATTTTCCCTTTCCTGTTAAATAAAAACAAGAGAACAATTTGGTGAGAAGCATGAAAGCTGGGCTAGGAGTCAGAAATCTTGGTTTCTAGGGCTGCCTCTTCCACTAGCTAGCTTGCATTGGGTAAGAATCCATGTACAGGTTCTGATGATGGAAGAGAGGAAGGATGAAAAGTGTCATGGCTGCAAAAGTTTAGGGTCAGACACCTGAATGGCACAGCTGCTTCTCCCAGCCTTTTGTTGTTGGTTATGGTCATGAAATGTTCTAAGATGACACAATTAAAATACTTAATCATTTGCAAGTTTAAGTTCCTTTCAATTGACCTGGGAGCAACAGATACTGCATAGTTTACATCCTGGGAGATTGTAGCTCACCAATAACTCACTTGTGTCTGTACAGCTGTTATATGCTATTCACTGGCAGATGTGACTGATTCCACCACCGACACCACCTTTTGGATGAATGTGGGCTTCTGAAGCAACTCCTTCATAAGTATCTGTGAGAGAGAGCATTGTTGGAAGGATGCAGAGCTCTTCTTTGTTGATACTGGTGGGACTGAACCTACTTCAGAGACTTGGATTAATGCTGGCACTATTTCTTGAGGGCACGTCTGTCTCCGTGGGGCCTCTCTTGGCATATGTCCACAATTCTTGATAATCAATTTCGAATCTCTCTTTTTTTGTATTGTCATAGCACTCTGGAATGGGTAGGCATGCTTCTCAAGGCTCTGAAAGCACATTTATTTGAAAAGTGACAATGTGGTGGTGTTGCAGGGTCAAACCTGAACCATATGGCTGAACTTAGGCATGCCACTGTGTTACAAGAAGGCACTGGGTTTTCTAGACAAGGATGAAGTGCTAAGAAAGCATGTAAAACAAACAAACAAACAAACAAACAAAAACTGATATCTACTGTTCAATCCTTCAGGAGTTAAAAGTTGGAATGGCTTTTACCATTTAATTGTGTTTAGCTTTGTTATTTAAAAAAAGAAACTTAGAAAAAAAATCATGTTTCATTAATGTGCCAACTTGGATTATTTTCTCTTGTCAGTTTAGCAATCAACAGTGATAAAAACCCAGATATAAAATGCTCATACATTTACAGTAGCATAAAGACATTAAGCAAAAATCCTTTAAAACATTTTCCATTTTCATTTCACTTAGCAGGTGCTACATAACAAGCTATTATTTACCCAGCTAAAATGAGCTGGAAAGTGATCCAGGTTGGTGGAGTGTCTTGTAGACAAATTGTACAATTGTTTTCTCCTTCTGATTATGCCCAGCTGAAGGGATTAGTTTTAGCACAAATCAGATCAAGGTGATGCAAAAGTTACTCAGGATTACTTGGAGACTGGTGAGGTGAACTGTGATCAGCTAGCCGGTGGAAAACCTCATTTTTATGTCTTTGCTGACCGGGTAGCTCATGTGTATGCAGGTGATTTTATTTAAAACATGGCCAATGCTATTCTCCAGGCTAGTGGAATGAAGCAGTGTGGATAATTCAGAGTGTGCAGATAACCCACAAGAGAGTCTTGTTTTGCTTTGGAATGTACACAGTATTTTAACAATAGCTTATCTTTATATGGCTATTTCCATATAGTCACTTTAAAAAGTGCTGTTTTACACTCCTGGTCTAATAGCTGGAACACCAATGAGAAAATCCAGGTATTAGTCCCGATTTTGCCCTTAATCAGATACATGACTGCAGGCAAGTCACTGAATTGCTTTCTGTTTCCTCATCTATGAAATGGGAATAGTAATCAAATAGATCTTTCCTTGATCGTAAGTGATTGTTGGTTTGAGATGCTAGTTTTGAAAGTATTTCAGAAGGTTAAAAGCGTTACACTGATTTATTTACTTACTTAAATGCCTTTATTGATAGCTTCCCTCCTGCTAGGTGGTCTGCTGGACCTGGGGATACAGTAAGGGACGGACAGAAGTCAGTGATTTCCCTTATATTATGGGATTACTACTCTTTTTTTCTTGGGGTGCTTTTTAACATGGATACAATTTCTTGAATTCATATAAACTAGGCAAGATGTAATAGAATTAAGTAAGTAGAGGGAAGAACTAGCATAAAATTATTTCTTACATCTAAACAACGATGTTGGAGACTATAACCTCATTGTACTTATCTGAACTGAGTATGTTAACTATATCTAACAATGGGATTTTATTTTATTTTTTATTTAATTATTTTAATTTAATTTAATTTTTTTGAGTCAGAGTCTCACTCTGTTGCCGAGGCAGGAGTGCAGTGTCACTATCAATAGCTACCGTAGCCTCGAACTGCTGGGCTTAGGCTATCCTTCCACCTCAGTCTTTCAAATAGTTGGAACTACAGGCACATGCCACCATACCTGGCTAATTTTTTGATTTATTGTAGAGACAAGGTCTCACCAAGTTACCCAGGCTGGTCTGGAATCCCTGGGCTCAGGCAATTCTCTTGGGTCTGTCTCCCAAAGTTTGAGATTTCAAGCATGAGCCACCACACCCAGCCTAACAGTGGGATTTTAAGTCCTAGGGTCCCTAGATGAGCTTCAGAGGGCCCAGGTACAACCTGAAATTAGATATGAAATTTGGGTGTGTGGCTCACCACATAGATTGGGAATTACTGAATTAGTGTGTACTTTCTTGGTCTCAGGACAGTGTGATAATTGATGTTTAAAAGGTTTCTTTAGTCAAATTGGAGACCCTAGTGCCACTGACTTGCACAAAGTCTCATCTGTAAAATATGAGAGTCATATTAAATACCCTTGAAAAGTCTCTTTTGGCCCTAAAATTCCATTATTATGATTTCAATTTTTCATTGTAGAAATGAAAGCATTTAATCCACTTTAGCCAGTCATTTACCTATCTTCCCTCCAATTTAATAATGTTGAAATAATTTGGAAATGGTAGTTAGTTAAAGGCACATTTCTTTAACTTTCATCAAATCTGGAAGTGGCTGTGTAGCTTGAAGACACAGAGTTTGTACAGGGGCACCTGTATCTGTATCTGTATAAGTTGACCCCATGGTTTGGGCTACTGCATGGGAAGTGCTCAGATCTATCATCTTCAGGGATTGATTTGGGGGTAGTTGAATGGTCCTGTTGTCCTTATAATATGGTTATTGAATTAGTGAAATAGAGCTATAGATCAAGTAACATGCATGTGGTTCATGAGCACATGATATAAGCAGTTATGTTAGATTAACATAAGTATGGAGGCTAAAGCAACTCCATCTTGGCTGCTAATTCACCATGTTGATTTCTGATTAACTCAATTACTGAGAGGGCCTCTAAGATTTCCTGTTTATCTATTGTTCCTTGTATAAGAGCAGATACTTAAGGTAAATCCTGCCCTTAGGTCAGGCAACCTTGATGTGATCATATTCCAATTGTCCTACACATTCCTTCTGAATCACCCTTTGTTATATATGCCCTAAATCTGGGAGATAATAGTGTGGGGATCCACCATCTTATCTCACTACCTCCTAAGACACAGGCATGGCTTCTGTTCGTAAGTCCCTCTTAAGTGTTTTTTCCTAAGAAACTGAATATATCAGCCTCTTTCTTTGACCTCTCAGCTTCCTCAAGCTTTGGGGGTAGGCTTGCATAGGCCTGCCTACTGCAAAACAGTAAAATTCCTTCTTCAAATTTCCAGTGTTATGTTTTTCATGTTGTGTGGGGGTATGGTCATCATGCAGTCATAACTGTGTGGTGAATTTCAAAGCAGATGACAAGTGGGGCAAATACTGTTTGTGGTCTTCCCAGTAGACATTTCTTCCTTCCTTGCCTGACAAGCTGTGGTTTTTGTTTGGGTGTCTGCCCTTCTTCACATTATCTGTACTCAGCTCCAGGGTATGAATCTGGACTGTTTTAAAACTGATGTTGGGATCCTATTCCCCTGTCCTGTAACTAGTTTATGCATGGGAATGCGACACTGTTTGAGCTAATGACTCAGGAGATAAATCTGCAAGGCTTCAGGGAAAGGTATCTTTGCTCTTAAGAAGACATGCAAATACGAGATGGTTTCACTTTCCCACTGGATTCTTTGAGTCTCCAAAAGACTTTTAGTATGATAACTAGCACCCTGAGAGCAGCAGAAGGGAAATACGGAAAGATCTTGAAAACTTGACTCTGGTTTTCCAGCGCTGATTTCTGAGCCTCTTAATTCTATCTGCTCCAAATGATCTGTTACCTTAGTCTTCAGATCTAGAGTACTTTATTTATTTATTTATTTATTTTTCAGTTGGAGTCTCACTTTGTCACCCAGACTGGAGTGCAGTGGCCGCTTCCGGCCACCGCAGCCTCGACCTGCTGGGCTCCGGCGATCCTTCCGCCTCGGCCTTCCAAGTAGCTGGAACTACAGGTGCGCGCTACCACGCCCGGCTAATTTTTTTGATTTATTGTAGAGATGAGATCTCGCCAAGTTGCCCAGGCGGGTCTCGAACCCGCGGGCTCAGGCAATCCACTCACCTCAGCCTCCCAAAGGCGCAGGATTATAGGCTGAGCCACCGAGCCCGGCTAGAATACTTTATTTTTAAACCCTCAAAATTAACTATTATTTATTTTTATATAGATTTAGCAATGTGGAATGAAACCACTATTCTTACTACCTGTCCTCTTTTCCTGCTTTATTTTTCTTCAGTGTACTTAATAGCCTTTATCAGATTATATGTAACAAATAATGGACTTTGTTTTATTCATTCTGGCATCAATAGTGTGCTCAATAGATATTTGAGTGGCTTCTTTTTAAAAATCAACTTAGGTGATTTATTGCTTTTTCTATTTACTCCTTCTAGTTTCAATTTCTGCTAAGTGCACTATTAGTTTTGTAGGTCTTTCAATGATGGTTTAGATGTAGGAATTGTATCACTTTATCTGAAAATGTCTTTGGCTTTTTTGCTAAAAGCTAAGTATAGCTTAGCTGGGTATAACATTCTAGCTGATAGTTATTTTTTTCTGAATACTTTGAAGACATTATTCTGTTAGAGATTGAATTTTGTACCCCCAAAACTCATATGTTGAAGTTCTAACCCCCAGTATGATTGAATTTGAAGATAAGACCTTCAGAGATGTAATTAAAGTTAAATGAGGTCATAAGGATAGGGCCCTAAATGCAATAGTACTAATGTCCTCATAAGAAAAGGAAGAGACACTAGAGTTCTAGCTCTTACTGTACAAGCATAGAGGAAAGAAAAGCCATGTGAGGGCACTATGAGAAGGTAGCCATCTGCAGGAAGAGGGCTCTCACCAGAAACCGAATTTACTGGAACTTTGTTCGAAGACTTCCAGCCTTCACAACTGTCTGTTATTTAAGCCATCTAGTCTGTGGTACTTTGTTATGGTAGCACAGGCAGATTAATACAGATTTATTTGGCTTTTGGAATTTACTGTTACTAGTGAGAAATCTGTTTTACATCTTTCATTCCTTGAAATTTTGTTGAGGATAATATTTTAACTTTATTTGGTTTGAAGTTTTTCTCCTTACTTTCAGATTTTTCTTTACAATATTATATATCAGTGCGCAGATTTGTTTTATTTAAAATCCTTAGGACAGAGTGACGTTATTAAATCTGAAAAGTCATGTATTTATTTATTTTCCCCCAGTTCTGGCAAATCCTCAGTGGTTCCCTTTTTGATTATTGTCTTTCCTCCATTTTCTTTCTTCTCTTCTTCTGGAATTCCTATTAGATCTTATCATGAGTTTTATTCTGTCCTCTGGGCCATGTATTTTTATTTTATTCATCTCTTTATCTCCTCATGCTGAGTTCTGGGTACTTTTTTTTTGTTTTAGCTTGTGGTTTACAAATTCTCTTTTCAGTTATATCTAGTATTCTGCTGATCCCATCCATCACGTTTTAGTTTTGAGGACTGTTTTTTCTAGATGTTTTATTTACTCTTTTAAAAAATATCTTTCCCCCCCATTGTGTTTTCTAATTTAGTAATTGTTCCCACACCTTTTAAACTCTTGTTTTAGATTTAAAAAATGTCTAGTTCTTCTATTTGTAATTAGCTAACTCTTATTCATAGTGATTTGTTTCCTTGTGTGGTTTATAATTTTTTATTATTTATTTATTTATTT
>CAUYQG010117344.1:0-13805 GCA_963574415.1 Tarsius wallacei
TTTTCATGAGCAACATAAACAATATGGCATGTTGGTTTGAAGTTTCAGTCAATTTTTTCCAGAAAGATTTTCCAACTTACTTTCCAAAGTGTGTACTTTAGGCTGGGAAAGAAACATTCATTTTTTTTGGTTTGTTTTTTGTTTTTCTTGGCTTTGGAGATTGTAGAGTAGTAGAAAAGAGGACATGGCAGGGAGGAGATAATCCCTTAAAGCCAAAACTTGGCATTTTTTGTTTTTCTTTTCCTGGTAGCCTGAATGAGTACTAGGAAGAAAAAAGTGATCTTAAGAGTTTCCTTTCAAGTAAAAATAGTAATAGTTTCTTAATAAATCATGAACAATAATAGGATAAAGGCTAATGGCTCGTTCTTGTGGATTTTGCATGAGTTCTAGAAAAGTCAGGGATTATAGGCAGGCATCAAAGAGTGATCCCTGAGATTTCTGAAGCACCCATTGCCAAGGCAACCAAACTGCTCTACATGTGTTCTTTCATTTACTTTCATGTAGCTCCTGCAATGTAGCAAAACCTCTCCAAGATGGGAGGAATGCATTTTAAAGAGAAAGAGATGGGGATGACAAAAGAGAGACCAGGTCAAAAAGCACAAGCAAAATGATTGGTGGAGCAAATATGCCCAATACTGTTATATCTTAGTTCATTTCAACAAATATTAAATGAGTAAGGCATCGCCATCACCTTCTATGAGTCACAATTCAGCAAGAGGGTTAAGACAAGTATTTGCTCAATCAACAAACATTTGAATATCTATTCCTATCAGACCCTGGGCTCTTTAAGCAGGCCCCAGTAAGTGTATCAGGCAGATATAGTCTCTGCCCTCAGGAAACAAACTTAAAATCTGGTGTAGAAAGTAGAACAGAGACCATGTAACAAAAAAAGTCGCCAAAGAAAAGTAAAAGGAAATGTTGCCAAAGAAAAGTAAAAGCTGCTCTGGAAGCTTATAGGAACTGGTGATACTGGTAATGTATACATAAATGACAACATTGGTACACTTTTATTTTATTTAATTTTAAAGATGTCTGGTGCAATTCAGGATTAGGTATACAAGTGGACATCATACAGGTAAAGTTTGGGCCTCCCTTTGGTCCCTACTTTGCCTGGTTTGAGACTGTGACATCCTTAATGGATGGGAGGCAGGTCTCATAAGAAAGAAATCAATTTAATTAAAGAATTATCAAATAATGAATGGATGGGGACTGAGCTAGCCCTTGAAAAAGTGGATAAGATTTTAAAATATGCAAAGATGGAGCAGACAATACTCCATGCTGAATGGAACAGCCAGGTATAAGGACAGAGGCTTATTTGGGGAATAGTTGGTGAGTTCATGTAACCAACACATTGCTTAGGAGATGTGATAGTATACTACTAATTTGTTTCCTTATTCATCTATCTTACCCATTGTAACATAAACTCAATGAGGACAGGGGCATTTCTTGCTTTGTTCAGTGGCTGGGACAGGTGTCTTCAATAGTGCCTACACATAGTGGGTGTTGCATAAATATTTATTGAATGAGTAAATAGTAATTACAGCTAATTACTTATATAATAATTATAAATTAGAATAATTATATAAGTGCAGTGTACTATGCTGAAAACTTTTATTTATTTCTTTATTTAATTTTCATAACAATCCAATGAGTTAGAACCTTTGGAAAGGAGAGAAACTAAACAACTTGCTTAAATGATCTGAGCTAGGATTTGAACCAATGACTCTATGACTCCAGGGGCTACACATTTAACTGCAATGTGATTCTGTCTTCCAGAGGTTAGGTTGCTCCTATCAAAAGGGCAGGCTGGGGTGAGTTGGCGAGGACCACAGTAAAGTGACGGTTGATGGGTCATCAGAGACTCTGATACAGGAGGACTGCATGATTGGGGGAGTCACTTGTATTTCCAAGTTCTAGGTTTCTTAGCCATAAATAAGTGATAATTATATGCATCATTTTTTTGGTGAAGGTTGGCAAAAATGTGTGCAAATTTCTCATGATGTTCTTAGAGGTATCCATTTTTGAGGGTCTACTGAGCCATCCGCCATCTTGTCTGGATGATCACTAATCTTTACAGCAATCTTGAAAGGTAGCTGTAAGTATTATTTTCCTTTTCCAAGTAAGTAATATGTGGTCCAGAGAAGGATCAGATTATATGCCCCAGATCACACAGCTAGTGTAAGAGGATACTGAGTGAACTTTTCTTGTTTCAGGATATTTTGTCCAACAACACAAAGTGGACGACAGTAGAGGCTTCATGCCTCATATGTTTAAGGAAGCCGCTGGATACCACCACGTGAACAAAGTTAACATCATCAGTTATAAGACAAGTCAACATCGCAAAACTCCTGTTATGAGGCACTGAGGAGAGCACATCATTGGTATTCTTGGCAAAAGTGTATAACATCAATCCAATCATGAGAAGACATCAGACAAACCCAGAGAGGGAGACATTCCACAAAATTCCTGACCAGTGCTTATCAGAAGTGTCAAGTTCATGAAGAGGAGAGTGACAGATGGAAAAAGAACTAAATCCAATGTGAGAGCTTAAATTAGGTCCTGGAACAACATAAGGACATTCCGGTAAAAAGTGGTGAAATTTAGATAAGATCTGTAGTTTGGTGATTAGTATTGAGTCAGTGTTAACTTCCTGCTTTTGATCATTGTGAACCAAGCTTAGGGGAAGCTGGGTGAAGAGTATTTGCACTATTTTCGCAATTATCTTTAAGTCTAAGCTTATTTCAAAATAAAAATTTTTTCCTGCCCCTGACCTAGCTAGAAAAAGATGAGGAATTCGTAGGGAAATGTGGGGAGGGGCACAGAGGAATTCGGTGAGTGGCTCTACAAGAAACAGCGGAAGGGCTTGGGTCCCAGTAAGAAGGGGACATTGGTATCTGATTTCCTGTTGGGCAATGCCTGTGCAGCAGACTCTGGTCTATAGTCTATGATAACCGAGAAGGAGCAACAGTGATCAGAGGAAACAAAAAAGGAAAATCCATTTCAGCTTCCTGCAGGTTTGATGCTTTGGTGGGAAAAAAGGTGTGTAAGTTTCCACTAAGTTATCAGCTGTCTTGCTACCTATTGGTACCCAGCACTACAGGGGAGAGAGGCCCTTAGTGGTGGGAGCGTGAAGGATGACCTATCAGTGGGCAGATGCTTAGGGGAGTCAGAAGTCGTCCTGAATGGAGCACATCTCCCATAGTAGGCACTAGGACTTCTATAGACTTCTATAGACCTCACTCCTGCCCCCACTAAAGCATCAGCCCCAGACGCTTGTCCCACGCAGGGCATCCGCTGACAAGAGAAGGCTGCAATTGCATTTCATTCATATGAGAATTGATGAATTGGTGTCCCCATTCCCTCCAACTTTCCTCTCAAGATCCAACACCCATCCAAGAAGAAAGAAGCTAGAAGAAGGCAGAAGAAGTACAGACTAGTGAAAAAGCTGACCCCTTCCCCCCTTCCTGACAAACAGCTGGGAAAACCAGAGTGGCATGGCTCTGTCTCACATCTCTTTCAGCCTCCAGCAGGCCAGCCTGGGTAGGCTGCAACGGCAAGAGCAGAGGAGCAATCTCTTTCCAAGTCACTGCTTTCATCACAACTGCTAACAGCTGATTGGACAAAGCAAATCCTATAGCTGAGTCTAGAACCCGAATGAGAGGACACTACAAAGTGACATGGTCCAGGGCATGGATGCAGGGAGAGTGGAGACCTGGGGTCATTTGTCGAGCTACCACACCAGCTGTGGAGCAATCGGAAGAAGCACTGGGACTGAACCAGGTTTAGCCTGCCCTGAAGCCTGATGTCTTTCTCTGGGCTCAGCCGGCTCCCTTTGCCATTGGATACATCTTAAAGGTGCGTGTTCCTGAAAGGACGACGGCATGACTTATGGAGAATAGGCATCTACAGCGGTCCTTCCCTCTTGGTAGGTTTCATTTCCTGAGTGCATTGGTGTCCTTGCTGCTTTGGAGGGGGCTGAGATGATTCTTGGGATCCTATTTCTAGAGGCTGGCCATAGCGCACACTTCCAGCATTGTTGGCCGGCCCTGGCATCTGCTAGACCAGGGCTGGGGCATGAGGCACCAGGCTGGACTTCCTTGTCTCGGCCAGTTTCCACTGCCAATGAATAGAGTGCTCAAAAAAGTCAGTTAAATTAGGCTTGGTAAAGGGACACTGCATCTTTGAGTAATGAGGTTGGGAAACAGGGAAAACATTTTCCACCAGCTCATGTCTCACGGTACGGCATTCCGATTTCATGACGCTTCATAATAAATCATTACTTGTCACTCACAAGGGAACGGAACATGGCTCCAGTTAAGATTCGTTACTGATTGCGAAGGAGCAACATGGATTGCTGTATATCAGGGCCTCTTGATCATTGTCCTGTCCACCGTAGGCACTTTTTTATCGTTATATTTACTGTAACCATGGTTTAAAGCATAAATAAGTGGAAGGAAAGAGCACCCAAATATGAATAATGAAAATAAATTTACCTTATTTATGTGTTTATGCAAGCATTTGACAATTACTCTGCACAGCGGTTTGCACCCAGCATCGATAGTTGCTGCATTCAGAGAAGTTTCTCTTCAAGTTTCTTCTTCTCATCCTGCCCACCTTTCTTTTTTATAACATGAAATGCCAGCACATTCATATTCAAGGGCGAGAGGCCCTGGCATGTATGTTATTCCAGTCTGAGGCGTCAGGTTACTGAACCGCATCGGCCTCGATGCTTACGACAGGGGCCTAGTGGCAGACATGTTCGTCACAGGTAGTTCATTCTGATCCGAAGGAGCAAGGGACAGTGATTAAAAACGAAAGAAAGAAAAGAAAAATGAGCTAGGGGTGGGCTGGGGACCAAATTACAAAATAAAGTCTTTAATTTAAAGATGGTCCAGCCGGTGGGTCATTTGGGATGAGTATGGACCTTCGTGAGAAAGTCTTGGCTGTCGGACCAGTCTACCCTGGGAGGTTTGTGATGAAAGTCCCAGAGGTTAGAAGGCTTTGATGCATCCCCAGAAATGTCCATAAAGGAAAGATTCAGTGGGTTTGGATGGCTGAGGCACCTCCTGATGTTTTGTTATGAACGGACAGGAAAACACAAGCCTGTCCATGAAGTGCTGACAAGGCTGTCCTGATGAACTCCTGCCAAACTGATTTCCCCAGGCTTCCCTCCCATGGGTGTGGCCTCTCTGGACTGTCCTGGAGATTCCCAGCAGAACATGGCAGTCCTGGTGCTATGGAGTCCACCCTCTCCTTTTCCTGACTGTTCCCTCCATCACCTGCCCCCTTCCACCTAACAGAGTCACCGGTGGGGTGGCCACCTGTAGCTCTGTCACTGATGCCCATGGAACTTTCCGGAGATGCTGAGTGGAGCCCTCTGTGGAGGAAGAGCATTGCCTGGCAGTCATGTTTGTTTCTTGAGAGTTTCTGGAATGTTCCTGGTTGTTCTACAGAGAACCATGACTAATTGGTAAAGAGTTAGAAATGGAAGTTGGAGAAGCTCTTCTGGGAACCTGGGGCTTTGATAAACTGTGACCTGTCAGATTTCGGGGCTGAAGAGGAAGTCCTTTTAAACTCAGGGTGAACTACTCACCCTGGGTTTAGGCTTCTGCTTCAGGGAACCCCTCAATCCCAGGCAAACTAGAATGGTTGGATGCCTTATTTAAACTCTAGAGTGAAAATTCCCAGGGATGCGATCCTTCACTCTAATCCTCTCTACAGCATTTAAAAAAAAATCAGGGTCTCACTCTGTTGTGCAGACTGGAGTGTAGTGGCACTATCATGGATCACCACAGTCTCTGGTGGGCCCAGGCAATCCTTTGCCTCACCCTCCTGAGTAGCTGGAGCTACAGGTATGCTCCACCACACCTGGCAAATTTTTTGATTTTTGTAGAGATGGGGTCTGGCTATATTGCTTTGGCTGAGTATGAGACTGAGTACTCCTGGGCTCAAGTGATCCTCCCACCCTGGCCTCCCAAAGTGCTGAGATCACACGCTTGAGCCATCACTCCTGGCTGTCCCTTTGGTGTCAATGGTGCCTTCTGGTGCCTCCACCCACTCCGTGAATGTTTACTGAGAGCCCTTGTACATACCAGGCAATAGGCAATAGCCATCATTGGTAGAGAGTCTTCTAGGTCCCAAGCTACTCGTGGGTACTTCCAACTAATTATCTCTGCTCCTCAGACCTGCCTTACAACGTCTATCCTAACTGGCTCACTTTACAGATGTGGAAACTGTGGCTAAAAAGAGGGTAAGTGGTTTGTTTGGGTGCTTCCAGTAGAGACGCTTGAGTCTGATTGCAAAGCCCTTTCCATGCACGATGTGCATTCATAGTCATGAACTTGCTTTACAGTGTGACGATTCCTAAAAGATCTAAAAATCGACCTTCCATACGACCACACAATCCTTCTACTGGGGATATACCTGAAAGAACTCAAATCATTCTATGAAAAAGATACTTGCACATGTATGCTTATCACAACATTGTTCACAGTAGCAAGAACATGAAACTAACCATGCTGCCCATCAAAAGAGGACTGGATAAAAAAAATGTGGTACATATACACAATGAATGTTATGCAGCCATAAAGAAGGACAAAATCATGAACTTCACAGCAATCTGGATTGACTTAGAGTCTATAATACTGAGTGAGGTATCACAGAAACAAAGAACTGAGTATCACATGTTCTCACTCATAAGCAGACCTTGAACAATTATCGTAATACTATAAGAAAAGGATTGGCAATAGCGGGAAACTGCCGGGGGTGAAGTGGGGAGGGGGGAGGCAGGACTGGCTGTAGCGGGAAACTGCTGGGGGAGGGGGGACAAACCTCATCAACAACAGTACCTGCATAACAAACATTTGTATACCTAACCCTGAATTGTACCCCACACCTTTAAAATAAAAAAATTATAAGAGAGAGAGAGGAACATAAACTGAATTTGAGTGTTGGTCAGACAGAAGCTCAGAGAGGCTAGGTAATTTAATGAAGGCCACAGAGTGTTAGTGGATGGAGGGATGATCAAGGTGTAGTCTGAACTGTATTAGTTCATATTTGAACACTTTTAAAGTGTGTTGATTATATATTAAAATCGTACTTCCAGCTGGATGTGGTGGCTCATGCCTGTAATCTCAGCACTTTGAGAGGCCGAGGCAAGAGAATTGCCTGAGCCCAGAAGTTTAAGACCAGCCTAGGCAAGATAGCAAGACCATGTTTCTACAATACATCAAAGAAATTAGCTGGGTGTGGTGGCGTGCACCTGTAGTCCCAGCTACTCGAGAGGCTGAGGCAGAAGGATTGCCTGAGCCCAGCAGGTCAAGGCTACGGTAGCTATGACTGTGCCACTGCACTCCAACCTGTGTGACAGAGTGAGTCTGAATTAAAAAAAAAAATGGTGCTTCCATGTTTTCTAAGTATTCAAAAGATGCCCCTTAAACATAATGACAGAAACATTAAGCTCACTTACCAGAGTTATAAGGGTTAAAAAAAAAATCATGGTATTTCAGATAATTGATCACATCAGTTTGAGGGTGGCCACTTGCATGCAGGAAAAAAAATATTGCCAAGGAAATGTGGCACATACTTGCAGTAAAGGTGTTCCTTTAGAATTAAATGCAATGGATGTTTAGAAACAATTCTCAATAAAAAACTGTAATTTTTGCAAATGGTTGTGTCTCTGGATGGCATTAACATATTCAGTGGTCTCTACAGATCAGAGGACGTGCTGTTAAAAAAACATCCCAGTCCCACACACAGACCCAAGTTTGATCTGAAGTGGGATGAGAGATTACCGTCAATTACTTTTTACTTCAAAAATGGTTTAATAACACTCAAACCCAGAGCTCCAGTCCACACAATGCATCACTTCATTTCATCGCAAACCTCTGCCAGCTTAAAAACAGATATCGAAAGAGGGGAGTACATATTTGACAATGCTGTTAAGGCAAGTTTGCTAACGATTTTTGAACAACCTCCAACGGAGGCCTAAATGCCGACAATATCCATAAACAACTCTATACTGCCCAATTAGGGAGACAGAGACATAGCGTCCTGTCAGGGAGATTTGCATGGCTGAGAGTCTGAGATCAGAGCACGATGAGGGATTGGTCCGATGACGGGGGCGCGCAGACGGATGACTATCATTACGATATTACAGGGACTCACACCTTCCCAATTACTGGCAGGGTTCATTAATTACCGCTGCATTTCCCTAATAGAATCCGTGCTCCGGCTTATCAGCACCTTCCCTCTGTCTACCTAAACCCCCACTCAGCAGTCGATCACCTATGAAAAATTAGACAGTGCGGCTTCAAGTGGCCTATTTAAAGGAGAAAGAAAAGTGAATATGAGGAGGAGAAAGTGCAGAAGAGAGAAGTCCAAAGCCACAGATGCAGCAATCTTTCGATGGGGGGGTTTTCTTTTTCTTCCTGGAACTGGCATGGAAGGAAATGAACGGCTGCTGTAGGGAGATTGACTGTGGTGGGTATGGGCACATACGTGTCTCCACACACACACACACACACACACACACACACACACACACACACACACTCATACATTCCTTGCTTAAAATCTTCCAATGATTTTTCATCATGTATAAAATAAAATAAAAAATCTAAGCCAGGCATGGTGACACACACCTGTAGTCCCAGCTACTCAGGAGGCTGAGGCAGGAGGATCAGTGAGCCCAGGAGTTAGAGGCTGCAGTGACCTGTGATTGGGTGTGAGCTATGATTGGGCCACTACACTCCAGCCTGAGTGACAGAGCAAGATCCTGTCTCTACAAATAATAAAATAAAAATGAAATAAATTCAAAATTCCTGCTCCTTCCTGCTCGTGTCTCTTCCTCTTTACCTGCAAAGCCCCTCCTGTGCAGGCCTCCTTCTGCCCCTGTAACACAATTCAACTCATGTCTGCCCCAGGGCCTTTGCACCTGCTGATCTTTTTTTCTAGGACCTGATGTCGGGTAGGACAAATTCAGCTTGCAATTTGTTTTTGGACAACCCTCAAGCTAAGAAAACATTTGCATTTTAAAAGGGTTGTCATGAAAAAAAGAGAGAGAAAGAGAAGGAGCAGCAGCAGCAGCAGTTTTGCTCTCTAGGCTGGAACAATGTTCTTCCAGATCTTCAAGGGGCTGGCTGCGTTCTTGCCATTCGGGCCCCCCGTGTCACCTCCTTAGAGAAATTTTCCTGAACTCCCAATCTGGAGCAGTCTGTGGTTACCTTCCGTGCTCCTTTGCTTAATTCTTGTCCCACCACTCATCACCAATGAATGCTAATTTATTTGTTGTGTTTATGAGTTTACCACGACAGTTCTCAACCCCTCATACAAGCACATGTGTATTTGAGTTGCCTGGGGAGCTGTTAAAAATACTGATGCCCAGACCTGCCCTCCAGATAATTTGATTAGTTGAGATTGGAACCAGACATAGACATACTTTTTTTTTTTTTTTGAAAGGTAGAGGACCACGTCTCTCTCCGTCTCCCAGGCTGGAGTGCAGTGGTGCAATCATGGCTCAATGCAGCCTCAAATTCCTCGTCTCAAGCAATTCTTTCATCTCAGCCTCCTGAGTAGCTGGGATTATAGGTGTGTGCCACCAGGCCCAGCTAGTTATTTAATATTATTTTTTAGAGATGGGATCTCTCTCTGTTGCCCAGGCTGGAGTGCAGTCGTGCAGTCATAGCTCACTGCAGCCTTGAACTCCTGGGCTCAAACCATCCTACCTCAGCTTCCTGAATAGTTGAAATTACAGGCAGGTATTATCACGCCTGGCTGATATACTTTTTTTTTTTTTTTTAAGTCAGAGGCTGTGGTACAATTATGGCTCACTGCAGCCTCAGCTGCCTGAGCTCAATAGATCCTTCCAACATAGCCTCAGAGTAGCTGAGACTATAGGTGCACACTACCACACCCAGCTAATTTTTTTATTTTTTATTTTTGTAGAGACAAGATTTCACTATGTTGCCCAGATTGGCCTGGATCTTCTGGACTCAAGCCTTCCAAAGTGCTAGGATTACAGGTATGAGCCACTGCACCTGGCTGATACACATATTTTTAAAACTTTCACTGTGACTCTATTGCATAGCCAAGTTTGAGCATCTGTGGCTCTTGTCTGTCTCTTCCCACTGAAATGTTGGCTTCATGAAATCAGAGGTGTGTCTGTCTTGCCCGCTGTTGTGGCCTTGAACTTAGAACAGTGCCTGAACCTGAGGAAGGGCTCAGTCAATGTTTGATGAATGAATGAAAGTTTATTGGCTGTGCAAAGTAGCTCTTGCCTGCAATCTCAGCACTTTGGGGGGCTGAGGAGGGAAGAGTGCTTGAGCCCAGAGTTTGAGGCCGTGGTGAGCTGTGATCATGCTACTGTACTCCAGCCTGGGGACAGAGTGAGATGCTCCACTCAAAAAAAAAAAAAAAAATTAGCGTATACATGTATCAAGAATGAAGGATGACAGAAATGTGACAATGACGTCATATCTCCCAAGCTGAAATTCTGCATCAGAAATGGGTGACAATTCCAGGAACTCCCTGGGGGCTGCAGGGGGCTGGGCTCCATTAGGGATAATGGAGTGTGCGTCTCCCTGGCTGTCCTTTCCGGGTATCAGCAGCATCGCCAGTCATCAACAGCTTTTACAATTATGCACAACGATTCTCCCTGCACGAACATTCCACAACCCCCAAACTCGCTTCTCCCTTTCAATTAAATATACTGAAAAGAGCAGAGATTTCAATCCTTCATCTGTTCACGATGAAAAAACATTTCCAAATCGTCAGCGAACGCATTTTTTTTTTCTTATTCTAAGGACGGCCAACTGTTCCCAGTGATTTCGATTACATTTCCTACCTATTATTTCATGTAATGGCATCCCTTAAATTTTAAATTAGCTTTGAAGAATAAAAATAATTGAATTCCTGCTGTTTTGTGTACATAGAGGGTGACAGGAGCTAATGTGATAATTTAAACTGTAAATGAGTCTTCACTTTGTGTTCATTAATTACAGCTAATTACTGAATTACAAACCTTCTTGGTTAGGCACTGTTATGTATTCATGTAGCATGTTGAATCTCCAGCTGGTATGAAACTGTTTTATAGACTTACAAGCTGACACACCAAGCTACCACTGAAACAATTCAGTTTGAAAACAAGGGGGGGTGGGAACACGCAATTGTAAATGCTTCTTGGAATTAAAAGAACAGACACAGTGCCTCCAACTCATATCTTTGGGAATAGAGGACCTTGCACATATAATTAGAACAATTTATGCCACGGGGGAAAAAAAAAGAAAACAAGAAAGAAATCTAGGCTGTCCTCCACTCTGGGTGAAAATCTATACTATAGCATGTAATTTGTGAGACTTGAATGTTTCTGCCCTCATCTCCTTGTTCCCTAGAAACTGAGCATCATAATTATTTATTAACTGATCCTGCTTTTAATAACAAAGAAGCATAAAGGATGCCAGAAATCCTGCCCAATTTTCATGACCAGAAATGGCTAGGAAGAGAGGATTCAAACAGATAGGTCAAGGACTCGGTCGTGGTCAATTCTCTCTTATTAGGTTAAAAACAACATTTTTTTTTTTAATATTGGAGAGAGGCACTTTGGATTATTAAACATTAGTCTCTTCTGCATTATTTCTGACTCCGGACGGAAGGCTCTGCTATGTCTGGTTTACTAAGATATTCCCTGAAAGAGTTGGAGAAAGACTCAAGGTGGTATGTGACCTCTGCTTGACCAAATACAGTAAAATTGTGTTATAAGAGGAGACCTTCAAAGCCAATAGTCATATTTCTTCATTGTTTTCATTCAGTTGATAACTTTGTTGAACACCTACTCTATGAAGAACAGAATGCTAGACACTATGAGGAACCAAAAGATGAGCCAGCAGGAATTTTACACCTGCCATAGGTAATAGTTGTTTTATCTGGGTTACGATCCTGATTTTTTTTTGGTGGGGAGTAACAACTGGTCTCTCATTCTCAGGACTTTGAGGGGAGCTCTCTTTCTACTTCCAAGCTATAGGAAAGGGCATGTGACTCAAGTCTGGCCAATCAGCCCGTTCTATTCTCCAGGTCATAGTGATTGGTCCAGGGATAAGTGCATGGCCCAAGTCAGGTCAATGAAAGATTTTTTATGTAAAAAACAAATGTTTCCTTTGGGCTGGCTTAGCCTGGTGCTGCTGGAGGTTTCTAAGCCATCACATGAAAATTATTGCTGCTACAGAGGAAACAAGATCTGAGAGGATCCATTTACGCACTGGATCCAGCTTTTCCTGAATCTGTGGCACCCTTGACCTTCACAAAAGCCAAAACAATCCCTCTGTGCTTAAGCTGGATACGTAGATTTTCTGACACGTGCAATCCATAGTCTATGTGACATACATGATTATAAGCCAAGGTACAGATTGACACATGTCACCAAAGATGTTCAGAGAATATTTTGTAGGTGTCCAGGGGAGGAGAGGATCTTTTCCTGCTTGGAGAAGAATGAGGACACCCGGAGCCTTTCTGGAGGAGGTGATGCTTGAGAATGACTTTGAAATACAGGAAGGATTTACATGGGAAGAGGCGAGGAGGGGACCTGGAGCAAGAAAATGAAATTCTAAGGACAGTCTGAGGCTTTTACTGGGATCACACAGAATCGCCGGGGCCAAGAACACATGGAGAAGAGGAGCAGAAAACCCAGCTGAAGGAACCCGTGGGACCAGAACCTTAGCATGTTCTGCAGAGGTGAGTCATGTGTGGCCTTGGTGTAGACACACAGACATACCACAGGGCGTGTGTGTCCTTTCTAGGGTGGTCTCTGAGCTTTGATTTTAAGAAATTTATTTTATTTTATTTTATTTTTTTGAGTTGGAGTCTCACTCTGTCATCCAGACTGGAGTGCAGTGGCCGCTCCTGGCCACTGCAGCCTCGACCTGCTGGGCTCCGGCGATCCTTCCGCCTCAGCCTTCTGAGTAACTAGAATCACAGGCACGCGCTACCTTTCCCCGCTGATTTTTTTGATTTGTTGTAGAGATGAGGTCTCGCCAAGTTGCCCAGGCGGGTCTCAGACCCGTGGGCTCAGGCAATCCACTCACCTCAGCCTCCCAAAGCACAGGATTACAGGCTGAGCCACCGAGCCCGGCTATGAATTTTATTTTATTTTTTTGTTATTTTTGAGTTGGAGTCTCACTCTGTTGCCCAGGCTGGAGTGCAGTGGCATACTCCTGGCCACCACAGCCTGGACCTGCTGGGCTCTGGCGATCCTTCCGACTTGGCCTTCCAAGTAACTGGAACTATAGGCGCGCGCTACCAGGCCCGGCTAATTTTTTTGATTTATTGTAGAGATGAGGTCTCACCAAGTTGCCCAGGCTGATCGCAAACCCCTGAGCTCAGGCAGTCCTCTTGTCTTGGCCTCCCAAAGTGCTGGGATTACAAGCTTGAGCCACCCGCCCGGCCTGAATTTTATTTTTATGGTGACTTTGGGCAAGGTCAAGGTGACTAAGGTAGCATCTTGGAGGTTAGAGAAAAGAAGGCACATTATCTTTCATTGCTCATAACAGACAGGGATTCTATAAGATCAAATTCCACAGGGGGAGTTCCACCCTGAGGCTCGGCATCAGAAGGGTCATAACCTGCTCACTGAGTAGTCAGGTTGTACCAGACACTGTGTTAAGTACTTTAGCAGCAGAAGCAACAGAAACAGCCATAGGAAGCCACAATTGAGTGCTCACTATATTCCAGATGCTGCCCTAAGCCTAATGGCAATAGCAATAGGTGATAAAAATGTTCTCATTATTGTTGTTATAGAAAATAAAAATTAGCGG
>CAUYQG010117346.1:0-14148 GCA_963574415.1 Tarsius wallacei
ATGGTGGTTCACAAAGTTGAACTTGCATTTGCCCACCTGTTAGAAATGCAGGTTCGTAGGTTTTACCCAGTCCTAGTTAATTAGAAACTCTGGGGGTAGGGCCTGGCCGTCTGTGGTTTTAATTTTTCTTTTCTTTTTTGATTCGGGTTCTCACTCCGTCACCCAGGCTGGAGTGCAGTGGCGCAATCACAGCTCACCGCAGCCTCGACCTCCTGGGCTCAGGTGATCCTTCTGCTTCAGCCTCCCGAGGAATGTGGTACCATGCCTGGCTAATTTTTTAACTTTTTTGTAGAGACGAGGTCTTGCCATGTTGCTCAAGCTGGTCTCGAACTCTGGGGCTCAAGCAATCCTCTCGCCTCGGCCTCCCAAAGTGCTGGGATTATAGGCGTGAGCCACCGCACCCAGCCCCATCTGTGTTTTAATGAGCCCTCCAGTGATTCCGAGGCATGTTCACACTTGAGAGCTACTGCTCCAGCCCAACTTTCCGCAACGTTCCTTCAGCGGCGTCTTCTCTGAAGCCCACACCATCTGTTACTCGCCTTCTCCTGCCAACCACCGACTCCAGGCCACTCCCCCGCTTCCTGCAAGATCCTAGCCACCCTGCCTCTGACCACTCTCCACGGAGCGGGGTCTGCCCCTATCACGTCCCTACCCTGTGCTTTTTCCCTGGCAATGTCATCTTTTCTCACAACTTCAGCTGTCACCTCTATGCTGATGATTCTCATGTATGCTTTTTTTTTTTTTTTTTTTTTTACAGAGTGAGAAAGGTAGACTTATTAAAGGGAAGATACACTGTGAAGGGCGCAACGGACAGGACAACAGTGAGAGTGTCTGTTGACTGCTGCCTCATGTATGCATTTCTAACAAGCAACTCACCCAAATTCTAGAAATATACTTTTTCTGCCTACCAGCCACTTAACCTTGAATACACAGACCCCTCGAATGAGGGCAAGTTCTGTCCCAAACAGAACTTCCCCAAACTGGTAGTGCCGGGAGTTCTTTATTTCAGCTCATCCTCCACCCTGACTCTGCAAAGAGACTTCTCTGACTCTCACATCTCTTCCAACACTGGCTCCCTCATCCCAGCACACTCATTTGCACAGCCATTCGCCAGGGACCATCGATCCTGCTGCTTCCCATCCTTGGCTGGGCCTTTCTTCCTTGCTAATTGGATGGCCCCTCTTCAGGTCACCCCTTATCTCCCCCTTCTACCCCCCTCCCACCCCACTTCGTGTTGCTTCCAGAGTTGTTTTGCAAAGATACACTTCTTGCCGTGACTGTCCCTCAGTGCCTCATCTCTCTTTCCCTCTGGGTCCTCTGCCACCCTCCCAGCCTGCACCTCCACCCCTAGACGTGCTGTGTCCTTGCCCACCCATACAAGAAAGAATGACGTGCTGTCTCGGGAACTCCTTCTCACCCTTACAAACGCTACTCGGTGTGCCCTGCCTTGGATGGGCTCTTCCCTGACACCCCTTCCAACCTCTCCCAGCTCTGGGCTCCCAGAGTGCATTGCTCTTGCCCTTCTTGTGGGACGCATTCCTTTGTAGGGTTCCTGTGTCATCCTTCCCAGATTGTGACCACCACAAGTCCCTGCTGTGTCTCTGAAGTCATCGCTGTCTTCCCAGCCCATAGCACAATTCCTGGTACACAGTTGAAGCTATTTAACTATTTACATTTTTTTGGATTGTATCATCCCCCCTTTACTAGAAGACTTGCAAACCTGCAATCACCTATCATCTACTGCAACCTTTAAACAAATAAGTTTCAAGAGGTTTATTCTGAGCCAGTACAGTAAACTTCTTATTCCCTCTCTCTTACTATCCAAGCAAGTGATCCCACACACTCTCAGACAGTTCTTGGACACTGGTTTCCCCCTCGCCTGTCATCTTATGCGTCAACATTTCTCCTGCATTAGAATGCTGCAGGAGATAGTTCTGCCCCCACAAGTCCCACCTAGGAATGGTTCCATTCCACTGCAGCTCAGTCTGAAGAACCCCTGACTCCTCCCTACATGCTCAGCAGCCCCGAGCTGTGTGATGAATTTCCTTCCAGAAGAGAAAGGAGGAAAGACAGTTTCCCACAACCTCTAATCTCCCTGTCAGGGTTTGACTTGGGATGGCCATTCTCCTGAATTCGCAGAATGGTAGCCACATGGACATGTGCTGTCAGGGAGCATTCCCTCTGGCACTGGATCCTAAGCTTCCCCCAGAGAGAACCCTGTGTCCAGAGGCAAGTAGCCTAGAATACAGTCAGCTTTCATGAAGTGTTGGTTGAATGAGTAACAAAATGCTGAAGCATGAAGATGTTCTCAGGGTGTCCTCCCTCTGTGGCCAGTCCCTGCCTTTCCAACCCATCTCATTCCAGCATCTCTATGCAGAAGGGAGTTAAGGCCACCAAGAGAAAGAGGAAGAGGAAGAGAGACTTGGAAGAGACATTTCTCCATGATTCCTCTTCTGTTTCCTCTGTAGCGGACCTCTGGGTCAGGAGAAACACGCAAGCTCCTCGGGTCACCGATGCCTCCTCTTTCTTACCCTCCACCCTGGGCTGGTGCCCTTCTAGGCTACGGGCAGAAAGAGGTAGACAGACTAGCTTGGAGACAACTCTAAGTGAATTCAATTACCATAGCAACCAAAAGCGCCAGAATGGAGATCAGGCTCCAGACAGTAGCAATCCAGGCACCCAAGAGAGACAGCATTCTGAAGGCCATTGCTGTGAGGCCAGAGGAAAGGGGCACCCAGCTCATCTGCCCAGCTCTCTCCAGCTCCCCCATATTTTCTGGATTCTGCAGAGCTCTGTCCTAGCAAGGAGCAGGTACCCATCTGGAGAGCCTGGAGGGTGAGGGAGTTAGAGCATCGAGCAAGGGTTGGCTTCTTGTTTCCTTGTGTGGCTTTCTATGGAAGGGCAGGTACTGGCCTGCTTTCTGCACCCCCCAGCAGCATAACATTTAAGAGTAGCAGCTGTGGAGCCAGGATGTTTGGTTTCAAATCCCAGCTCTGCTATAGGATCTTGAGCCAACTGCGGAATTTTCTGTGCCTTCGTTTTTTCATCTCATGAATGAGGATGATAGGACCCACTTTGTAGGTGTTTTGCAAGGACTGTAAAATAAGTATGCAGGCCGGGCATGGCAGCTCACACTTGTAATCCCAGCACTTTGGGAGGCTGAAGCGAGAGGATGCCTTGAGCCCAGGAGTTAGTTTGAGACCAGCCTGGGAAATATAGTGAGACCTCATCTCTACGAAAAATAAAAAAATTAGCCGGGTGTGGTAGCACATGCCTGTGGTCTCAGCTACTCAGGAGGATCGCTTGAGTCCAGGTGGTCGAGGCTGTGGTGAGCCATGTTTGTGCCACAGCGCTCCAGCCTGGATGACAAAGTGAGACCCTGGCTCAACAAATAAAAAAGTAAAATAAGAATGCAGAGGAAGCCTTAGCACCGTGTGTGGCGCAAAACAAATGCTAGGCAAGAGTTTTTGTCGCTGTGTCACTGCTGTTGTTATTAATTTCGTCATGATGATGATGGCGATGATGATGGTTCCAGACTCCAGTTCCTCTTGACCCTTGTCTATTACCCTGCTTACGAGCACCACCACTGTCAGTTTGAGGCGGTTCAGCCTGAGGCAGGCAGGGAAGATTTCTAGGAGGTGACAAGTTGGTTCATAGCACCTCCCCACCACCCCACCATGCCCTGCTCTGGAAGCCAATCAGAATCCCAGAGGACTTTATAGACCACCTGACAAACAACCAAAGGCTCTGGTTTTTGGAGGCCTTCAGCTGGACCCAGCTGCTATGGGCAGCCTGGAGAATCTCTATAAGGACCAATCCCAGAACACTAGTAGTCTCATCCACATTCTCATTTCCAAACAAGTCTTTGATCATTTCAGTCCAAAGAGAACTGCCGCCTTCCCTGAGGGTAGAACCGTCGTCTGTAAAGTGGGGATAAACTTGAGGACCAACTTTTAGAAAAAATAATGGATATGTTTGTGTAGAACTGAGGGTGAAGATAGGCTCCGTTTTTCCAGCCTCATCTCACACGGGTTCAGGCCTCATTTCCCATGCAGCTTGTGAGCGTCCAGGGGCAAAGCCGACCCTCCTCATGTAAACGAAGGACTTGGGGTCATGGCCAGGGAGAGCGTGTTCTGGTCCGCCTTTGGAGAATGTGCTCATTTCTTCCTCAAGAGATTTTGAGCACCCGTGGCGGACCAGACCTTCTGCTGCAGCTGGGGAAGCCGAGATGAGTAAGATTCAGAAGTTCCGCCTGGCGGTGAAGAAAGCCCTCAGAGAAACTCAATGCCAAGTGCTCTTTGGCATGGGGGACACTCGGGACAGAATAACTAACCCCACGTCAGGCAGTGGGGCTAGGCCTCAGAGAAGCCGGTGGTCTGGGCAGGTGTGGAAGGAGGGAAACAGTTTTGCCTGGTGGAGAACTCGGAAGGAAGGCTCTGCAGGCAGAGAGAACAGCAGGTGGAAGGAAGTGGGGCAGGCTGGGGTGTCTGGGGGAAGGTGAGAAGTCGGAGGAAATTGGGGCGCATGCACGTGCATGTGCGCGCCCAGCGTGTGTGTGCACACGTGTGCAGGTCAGGGCACGCCAAGGGGGTGGAAGGCAGGACGGCAGGGGATGAGACCCGAGAGTTAATCTCTTCTCTCATCTCTCCACTGCGATCGGCAGTTCTATAATCCTCCGGATACTGTGGCCTGCGATGCTGGGATTTGCCCGGCCTTATTTTGCAAATTCATTCCCCCATAACCAAAGGAGTTTTGGGTTGGCTTTAGGTGAACCCAGTCTGTTTCTGAAGGCCTGCTCTGCTTTCAGGCCTTGAATGTCCGCAGCTGACAGGTCCCTCCAGCCCCACATGAGCTCCGGCTGGAAAGGACCCTGAGAGGGAACCCTGACCACCCCTCCCTCCTGGAAGGCTTGCGTCTACACCGCTCTCCCTTTCTGGCTCTGCTTTGCATTCCCAGGCCCCAGGCTAGCACCATCATCCACCTGGACAGCACAGCCGACCTGGGACCTTCTTGTGCGGCTCCACGTCCAGCCAAGCAGAATCCCGACCGTTTTTACTTCCAACACATTCCTCCCCTGCCCGCCCCCCTTGCCCATCCCCAGCATGATTGCCCTAGTTGAAGCCCTCATCTTCTCTCTTGGAATGCTGCAATTGCCCGCTAATTGGTCCCCCTGCTTCCCATCTGGTCCTCCTCAAATCCATCCTCCACACTGCTAGGCCAGGGTGTTTTTTTTAAAACACGATCCGACTGCTCCATGCATCAGCCTGAAGGCCTCCGGTGGCACCCTGTGGCCTGCGGGATAGAGTCCAGCTCCTTAGTGTGCTGTACGAGACCCCCATGGGCTGGTTTCTCCAGGTTCGGTGCTGACGTGTCCCGTCTCTGGCTCCACACGCCAGACACAGGCTGAGACGTCTCATGCCTTGATGTCTCTGCTCTGCGTGGCGTCCACATCGTGCCCCTGCTAGGTTGGTAGATTCCTGCCTTCTTTCCAGTCTCAGCTCAGATGTCATCGTCCCTAAAGCGTGTTCTCTGAGTGCTCAGGACCAAGTGCCTCCTCCTTTGCCTCCCTGGAGTTCACACACATTCCTGTTACACAAACTAACTCTGCCACCACTGTAGCCGTGTGATGCTTGCACCCACCTCTTCAACTAAAAAATGAGAATAGTCCATCTATCTGGAGGGATTGTTTTGAGCATTTGTCACCCTAATGTCACTGATGCCAGAAGAAGTTTTAGCAAGCCAATACATCAGTGCATAGTACACCTCCTTGTCTGTCTTTCTCTTTAGCTGTTCTCCAAGAAGGCAGGGCGTGAGTGTCTTGGGCACCTCCATATGCCCCGAACAGCCATTAGTGGACATCCAGTTAGTGTGTGTTGAATGGATGAATGGATGGCTTAATAAGCGTTTGTTGAATTGACATTAGCGGATAAAGACCTATCAGTTCTGAATACAGTGTTTCTTCAATGCCAGGCTCTCTGTCAATATGTAGGTGGGGCAGAGGGTACAGGAAAGACAAAGCACGGCCAAAACAGCATCTTGAGTTGGAGTCTGCATTCAACTCAGTAGCACGTGAATAGGATGAAATGAGAAGCAAAAAGAGCCTTCCAGAGAAAAACAGTCTGTACCTCCCTCCTTCTGCCCCTCATCACCGTCCTACTGATGCAAGTGGCATGCAATCCACTAAGAAGACTGTTGTGTGTGTCTCCCTTTTTCGTCCACTTCAGGAATCTGGAGCAAAGCCTGCTAACATTGAACTTGTATCTGCAAAAGTGACTCAGGCATTAGTTAAGAAGCCATTAGCTTACCACTTTGGAGATTCCAGTCTGTCTGGGTGGGAGGAGAGCCTTATGGAGCATCAGAAAGGATATGCACTCTCTCATCAACAAAGGACAAGGAATTTTCTAACTCATTTAGGCATGTGGTTGGGGTTTTTGTTGTTGTTTTATTTTTTCACACTGAGGCTGGCTGTCTCCATTCTTTATGACTCTGGGCATGATTTAACACACACACTTAAAAAATGAAAGAACAACTTCTTAAATTTGCAGTAAATGTATCGTTCAATAGATTTGATTTATTAGTTATGAGCCATAGAAGAGCCGCCATGGCGATTTATCGTGGTGACGTCTCAGGCGTCAGAGTCACTGCCTCTGTCTGCTCTGATCCCCATAAAAGTAATCTGATGAAGGGAAGACCCACAGTGCCTCTGGGCACCAGCTAGGATCAAGACCGCCACACCCTATTCTCCATATCAGGCCCCCTTTCCCATGATGAGTGGATAGCAGGTGGAAGGAGGGGGTGGGGCCTGGTCCGTGTGTTTAGTGGCTCTTGTCTCTCAGTGCTTGGTTGGGGTCAGGGAGCAGAGGTTCCTGGGCATCGCAGCTTGTGAGAGATTTACAGGGCTCTGCTTGCCTCGTTGTTGACTCTGCAGAGGAATTAAATAGATGGAAAATGTGTGTGTTTGTGTGTGTGTGTGTGTGTGTGTGTGTGTGTGTGTGTGTTTAGAGGAGGCAGGGACCAAGACCTATATGTTGGAAGGATTCAGAAGGATCAGCCTCCTGAGAAAAACCTCCACAAGACAGTCTCTGCTTTTGATACCTGAACTGAAAACACCTGCTGCTTGGGAATGAGGATGGCTGGGAAGTATGGTAAGTTCTCTAGAGGGAAAGGGGATGGGGGCAGGGAGGAGGTATTTCCAAGCTAAGACCTACATGTAGGAGTTAGCGAAACCGAAGAGAGAAGGAGGAGAGAGTCCCTGCAGAAGGAACAGTCTGAGCAAGCACTCAGGAGTAAAAGCAATCCAGGGAGTTTGGAGAACTGCAGCGCTTTCAATAGGGCAGAAAGGCCAGGTTCAAGGGGCCCAGGAGCAGGGTGGAAAGGCAGCAGTAAGCAAGGATTCGAGAACAACAGGAGACATGCTAGATACGTTTACTCATTTCTGAGGGCAGTGGGACTCTCTGGCTGTTGTGTAGAAACTAGACTAGAGTACTGGCCTCCTTGGTTGAGCTTTCATTTTTGGAAAATTCCCTGCCTATCCCTAGTCCAGGCCAAGAAGCACAGTCCTGGGCCTTCCCAGGAGACATGGCCCGATGGGCAGACAGGGTTCCTTTTTTTTTTTTGAGTTGCAGTCTCACTCTGTCGCCCAGACTGGAGTGCAGTGGCCGCTCCTGGCCACTGCAGCCTCGATCGGCTGGTCTCCGGCGATCCTTCCGCCTCAGTCTTCCAAGTAGCTGGAACTACAGGTGCACGCTACCACGCCTGGCTAATTTTTGATTTATTGTAGAGATGAGGTCTCACCAAGTGGCCCAGGCGGGTCTTGAACCCGCAGGCTCAGGCAATCCACTCACCTCGGCTTCCCAAAGCGCTGGGATTACAGGCTGAGCCACCAAGCCCGGCGACAGGGTTCCTTTTGTTTGAGGAAGTCATATGCAAAGAATGTGACCAGTGGCCAGGAGTGGTGGCTCATACCTGTAATTCAAGCACTTTGGGAGGCAGAGGCGAGGAGGTTGCCTGAGTCCAGAGGTTCGAGACCAGCCTAAGCAACTTGATCTCATCTCCACAGTAGTCAAAAAATTAGCCAGGCATGGTGGCACATGCCTGAAGTTCCAGCTACTTGAAAGGCTGAGGTGGAAGGATCGCCTGAGTCCAGCAGGTCAAGGCTGCGGTAGTGTGATCGAGCCTGCCACTATACTCCAGCCAAGGCTACAGGGTGAGACTCTGACTCAAGCAAAACAAAACAAAGTATGTGACCAGTGACCAGGGGCACCACAAGATTATAGGCAGAGTTGACCGGGAGGGACAGGAACAAAGTCCCAAGGTTCAAGTCAGGAGAGAAGCCTTGATGCCTGTGCCAACCCGACTGATGACTGGACCAATTTTGTCCTCTTGTGAGCAGCATCCTCAGCCTCTTCCAGCTTTGCTTTTGGGGGGTCTGGGGAAGGGTGCATTGTGGATGCACGTCTGTCTAAGATGGCGTTGTCCAACAGAACTTTCTGTGATGATGGAAATGTTCTCTACTGCACTGTCCAGACTGGGCAACTTGGCAAGATCTCATCTCTACAATAAACATGAGCCACGTGAGGCTATTGAGAGCCACTGAAATGTGACCACTGCAATTAATACATTGAATTTTTAATTTTATTTCATTGTAATTCATTTAAACAGCGCCGTGTGGCTAGTGGCTATCATATTAGTGTGAATCTAAGACGTAAGAGAGCTCTATCAGATGCTGAGCATGAGGAGAGCCTGATAAACGATTCTTACTTGTTGTGCCTGAAGGCAGTGTGGTGCAGGGGAAGATTTTGAACATTGGCATATCAGATGGAGGATTTAAATCCTACCTGTGCCACAGCACTGGTCAGAGAAGGTACAGCTTTAACACGTCACCCACGTCTTAGCAGTTTAGCATAACAGAAGTTTATTTTTTTGCTTATTTCACAGTCCAAAAAAAAAAGGAAGGGGTCTCTGCTTCACATAGTTGTCCAGAGATCCCAGGTCTTTCCTGCTTGTGGCTCTGCCCTTGTTCAGCCAGTGGATGGAGAAAGGAAGAACATGCCAGATTGCCCTGGGTGTTTTTTTACGGGACTTGCCTATATTATGTCGCTTAGAACTTGGTCAGATGGCCAAACCGAACTGCAAGAGAATCTGGGAAATATAATCTAGCTGTGTCCATGGAAATAACTGAATTTTCTTAGCCTCTGGTCAGTCTCTGTCACAGGTCAGTACGAGTCATGTGGCCTTGGGTCTCCCATTTTCTCATCTGTGAAACGGGAGTAAAGTAAGAATTGGTAAAAGTGAAATGAAGTCATGCTGTGAAAATTGATAATCCAGTTAGGATTTCTGAGCACGACCCTTGCCTCTCAGCTTGGACCTCATCACAGCCATAGAGCAGCGTTCCTACTGACACAGATGCTTGCACACAGCACCATGGCCACGCATTTTATGGGTTCCCTCTTTCTACCCAAGGAGCAGAATAAACTTTGGACAGCATTCGGCATTTAGCAACCTTGAGCTTGCCCGACCTAGGCACCACTCCTGGGCACAGATCCAGGTACTGGTCAAATGTTCATAAGCATCATGGCAGGGAGGGAAGAAGACATCTCACTCAGAAAGATGGATTTTGTTGGCCACAACAAGGGTGCGATTGCAGAAATATTAACAGATTAAATGATATCTGGAATTTGCTTCAAAATTATGGGGCGGGAGGAATGTGTGAGGAGGATGCAAATAAAAAAGTGATTGGCTGCAAGTTGTTCATTATCAAAGCTAAATGTTAAGTTCATGAGGGTTTACTATACAGTCCTCTTATCTTTTGAATATGTTTGAAGTTTTTCATAATAAAGAATTTTAAAAATCTTTTTTCTCTTCTTTTTTTTACTTTGCAGCTCCAGTTCAAAGCACATAATAAAGAATTTTTTAAGAGCCATGAGAACCTATCTTTAATGAGAATTTTTGCAGAGTAGTCCAGAAACTTCTCATGACTGCAATACGGGGACAGTAGCTGGATTGTCTTTCTTTACCTGACTCACCAAAGCAATTAAGAATTGTTGCAGCTAGGTCTCCTACAAACCTAGTGAGGCAAAAACACCCAACTCCAGCCTTGAGGTCTGAAGACAAAACGCACTTGAGAATGAGTATCGTAGATGTACAGTACAGGAAAGGGGCTTGGAGTTCACGGTCCATTTACCAAAAGGAGGTTGGTACACAGAATCGGTGCCCAAATTTCTTTATTACGACACTTTTGCAAAAGCTGGAGACTTGATTCTCTGGCTGCAGAATTTATACACAGCCCACCTTGTTGCTTATAATTGGATCCATAATACCAATTCCATGGTAGACAGGACTCTGTGGAGTCAGGAAGAGCCTCCTGGGACCCCAAGCTTTCCCCCATGACTTTGATGAATGCTTGAAGTCCCATCCACTGTACTTCATTGCCTTGACTTGACGCCCTGCTTGTGAAATGTGAATATGGTGTCTCTGGATGAGATAGTCACTTCCATGCTAGTTTAAATAATTTTAGGAGCTCATATTGATGAGGAGGGAATAGGGGAGAAACAAGCCCTTGGAGCTCAAAGCTGCAGAACTGGGTTCTACAGGACTGAGAGAGAAGCCAATGGAAAAAAGTGTCGAGGGACAAACTCTTTTGACTTCACACATTTCCCAAGGCCTGGTATGAAAAATAGTCATATGGAAAGGACCCAGATGTCTGAACTTCTCAAGCAAGCACTGTTTGTCCAGTTGTGGCCAAGATGGTAAAGAGATAGTTTCAGACACGCATCGATTCGGTTACAATATTATTATAACACCCAACACTTGTATTTATGGTTGTGTAGGAGACATGCTATATGCATTATCTAACTCTGTCCTATGGGTTGACGCCATTATCATGAACACTGCAGGGGAGGGAACTGAGCAACAGATAAGTAAAGTGACTTGCCCAAAGTCATACAGCTGGTCAATGACAAGAGCCAAGATTTGAAGCCAGGTCTGTCCAGACCCCATGTTCTTACCACTAAGCCTCCACTGTCTCAGACTTGCCGATTTTTTTTTTTTGACAGAAAGCAGAATTTATTGAGAGCACAGAAAATCTCCCATGGTGCAGGGGACCTGAGGAGTTGGCCTGATGTTGTTTTCATACAATTTTATACTTAACTTTTGGTCCCGGCATCTCCTAGAGCTACGCCAAAGCTTTAGCTAATGGTTTTTTGACAGGCCCCCATGCCAGTTTTTATGGGGTGCTATCACAGCTGCAGGCAACCAGAGGCATTTCCAGCTGACCATGCCCAGGCTCTGCCCGAGGAGGTAATGTTCTGGGGATGTGATTGACATTCTGCCAGAAAAGAGTTCCCTGAAAACCAATCTGATTCAAGAGAAGAACACCGGCCAGTTCTCTGCAGGCAGCATCGACTAAGGCTCACTTTGTAGATACAAAAAGCCTTTTCTCCCCTTCCCGCTGAGGTGGGGTAGGGGGGTGGGGCTCTTTTCATCCAGGATCAGCTGAAAATCGAACACCCTCCTCCTTTCTCTCTGCCTTCATGCGAACACGTAAGAGCCATCAGATAGGACCTGGAAACTGACCAGTTGACAAACTGATTGCATATTCTCAGTTATGTACAATCAAGGGTGCCCTGCAAATCAAAGTCAAAGTAAATTCATTATGCAAATGTATTGAGCATCTGCAATGTGCCAAGCACCAAGCCAGGATTCAGAAACAGCAAAGACAATGAATGGCCCTTGCCTAAAACAGTTCAAAGGCCAGAGAGGGATCCTGCCATGTAGACAACTGAGGCCCCCCCAGGTCAGAAGAGCCATCTCTGAGGTATGCAGGAAGAACTGAGGAAGCCCAAAGTGGGTAAAGGTTAATTCATCTTGGGGGTGGGGAGAGAACTGTACCAATGCTTCTTGTGTGAACTTTGTGCTGGGTATTTAAGGTATCAGACTGACTGGGTGTTTGCTAGGAAGACAAAGGAAACAGGAAGTGATGGACGGCACTTTTCGAAGAGGGTACACCATGAACACAGGCATGAAGATGCATGATTTTATCAGGTCATGGAGAAAAGGTCTGTGTGCTAGAAAAAAAAAGTGTGAGTGAGTCAGTGGAAGAAGGTGAGGCCAGAAAGGAAGTGAGGGAGATGAGATGATTAGAACAGGGTTTTTTTCTAGAGTAAACAATTGGTGTCAGAAGATTGAATGAAGGAGGGTGGTGATGTGAAGCACATAGGTGCCTGTGTACAAAGATGGAGATGTACAGTGGACACTTTCGGGGTCAGGAAGAGAGCAGGAAGGAATCATACGTATCTGAGAGAACTTGAAGCCACAGACTTGCATTAACTCTCTGGGGAAAAACGAAGGAAAAGAAGCAAAGAGACCAGGGACTGAGCCCTGGAAACCATCATCACACAAGTGAACGGAGCCACCAGCAGAAAGCAAGTCACAGCAATTAAGAGCTGTGACCCTAGTCTCCACCCATCCTCCCCCAAATTTTATAGCAGAAAGCCAAACAAATGATTAGAGGGGGTTTCTCCCCCACTGCCAGTGCCTGTCCCCGCTTCTACATGCTATCTTCTTTTCCTTCCCTGGCCTCGCCGGATGAGAGGGCTTGATGAGCAAAAAATCCTCTGCCAGGGATATGCCTCCCTAGGATCTGCCTCAGAGGAGCAGGGGTCATGTCGGGGTCCACTGGAAGGACTGACTTCCAGAAGCTCCACTGGCGCCCTGCAACTTAGATGGCTTCTTATTTGCCATAACTGGTCTAAGAGTATTGACTAACCAGATGGCTACCCAGGCCACTACTAGCCTCCCAAATGGAGTTAAGGCTGCAGGAAGTGTGGGCTTCCCATCCTCAGGAAGGAACCAGAAGCATCTGACGGCTGTGAGCCTTCAGCCATCGGGGCCACCAATGTTGGATGGCACATCCAGCTCAGGGAGCTGGACAACCTGGGCTGATACCCAGGAGGAGGACCCTTGGCCTTCTGGGGCTGGGACAAAGCTTCTCAGCATCTACAAGACCACCACTTACCTCACCTTGGAAAACCACAGAAGGCCAAGTCACTGCCACTTTGGGACTCCTTAGGCAGACTTCACCCTGAAGGACACTCAGAGGGTGCAAGCCCAACCTGGACAAGCTGAGTCTTCACCCCACACCCACCCCTATGGAGGCCAAAATCCAGGAGAGGCCAAGAGAGCCAGGTCGAACGTGTCCTCTAAGGGCAGACCCTCCGTCTGACTGAGGAGGCCAGGAGAGGGGAAAACTGGCCTCCCGGGAGATGGTGGCAAGAGAGAGAATTCAGAGTTTCACTCTGGCTGTGCAGTCTCACATTCCCCTGGAGTGTCCTCCTCACCAACTACCTCCAGTCTCCCCATCTGTAAAAGGGTGGGACTATCTACAGTGCATGATTCTGGGGGATCTGGCAAGGGGCCCAGCATACGGTGGCGCCTCCACTCAGGGTTGACCTGCTAAGCCTGATACCATCCAAGGGCTTGCCCTGAATCTCTTGACCAGCCTCCTGCTCTCCACCAGAGCCCGTCTTCCTGGTAGCGGCCACCTTCATTCATTATCTGCTCACGATGCGAGGTGACGTGAGCCCTAATGGCAATCGAACACAAGCTCATACGCCCAGCAGTGGGAAGAAGGGATGGGAGGCAATGGCGGGATCCAAGTGAGAGGACCCCGAGCCCAAGAAGAGACTCAGGGAGCAAGAGGAGTCTCCCTCCCGAGGCCCTTGCCAGAGCTCCGGCTTCACAGAGTCTTGCTTCATGTGGTCAGAGAATAAGGCAAGCTGGGACCACGTGGCTGGTGAGCGTCCTGGGGCTTACTACTCCAGCATCAAATCATCCCCAGGGAACCCCCCGTGGGCTTCTGACACCGCTGAGTCCCTTCTGCATCCCCATCTCTAGATGATCGCTCTATCCCTTCACCAGAAGTTTCCCTTTTCTGGGGCTTAGGGAGTTAACTATCTCAACAAGGTGAACTTGGCTCATTGTGGGCTACGGCCTGGCATCTTTATTGTTATATGCATGTGTGTGTGTGTGTGTGTGTGTGTGTGTGTACAATCCAGCAGGTCTATCGTCCTACTCAGGCGGATTTCCTGGAACCTCCTGTCTGCTCTATTCCTACCTTGAACGACAATTATGCTGCACTTCCCATTTCCA
>CAUYQG010117348.1:0-23657 GCA_963574415.1 Tarsius wallacei
AGGCGTGGTAGCGCGTGCCTGTAGTTCCAGCTACTTGGAAGGCTGAGGCGGAAGGATCACCGCAGCCCAGCAGGTCGAGGCTGTGGTGGCCGGGAGCGGCCACTGCACTCCAGTCTGGGCGACAGAGTGAGACTCCAACTCCAAAAAAAAAAAAAAGATAAATCTCTAATTCAGTAAATATATGTTGAGTGTATACTATATATGCTATTTAGGTTTTGGGAATACTGTATGGATCAAAACAGACAAAAATCTCTGCCCTTGGGGGGCTTACTTTCTAGTGGGGAAGACAGATCATTAGATTGTGTCTACTGAAGCCTTCTTGAATCTTTTTTGAAACAAATAGGCATTTACAAATTTGTGAAATTTGATGTTTTCAACATGTTTGTTATAGAAATTACATGGTTTGAAATAGTCTGGGGAGTAGTTTGGTTTTCAGTGTTGTGGTGTTTGGAATGAATCCGGGAAACAGACTAAACAGATTTTGAAGTGTCGTTCTGGTAAGCAGAATTTTCTCACCTCTGAGTGGTGGTCTGAGGTGCTAGAGTATATTGATGCATAAAGACAAAGGGATGTTGGTTTCTTTCTGGGTAAAATTGTTCTCACATCTCTTCGAACTTGGAAGCCACTAATATTAATATTAAAGCCAGAAAACAAAAGGATTCGTTTATAGCTTTGTTTCCATTGTCCCTGCTTCTCATTCTGCTTATTAAGAATGACATTAAGCCGGGCACAATGGCTCACACCTGTCATCCCAGCACTTTGGGAGGCGGAGGTGGGAGGATTGCCTGGGCCCAGGTGTTCCCAAGTTGAGGGAATATAGCTGGTTTACCAGCCTGGGCAACTTGGCGAGACCTCATCTCTACAGTAAATCAAAGCAGTTTAGCAAGGTATGGCGGCTCATACCTGTAGTATTTCTAGCTACTTTGAAGGCTGAGGTGGAAGGATCCCCTGAGCCCAGCAGGTTGAGGCGCAGTGGCCGTGAGCATGCCACTGCACTCCTGCATTACTTTTTTTTTTTTTTTTCATCGATAAGAGTCATGGTTGGGGATGGTGACTCACCTGTAATCCCAACACTTTGGGAAGCTGAGGCAGGAGGACTGCTTGAGCCCAGGAGTTTGAGACTAGCCTAGGCAGCATGGTGAGACCTTGTCACTACAAAAAATAAAAAAAATTAGCTGGGCATGATGACATACGCCTGTACTGGGGAGGCTGAGGCAGAAGGAAGAATTGCTTAGCCCAGGAGGTTGAGACTGCGGTGAGCTGAGATCGTGCCACTGCAGTCCAGCCTGGGTGATAGAGTGAGACCCCCTTCTCAAAAAAAAAAAAAAAAAAAAAGGTCAGACATGGTAGCCCACGCCTGTAATCCCAGCACTTTGGGAGGCAGCAGAGGTGAGAGGATTGCCTGAGCCCAGTGGTTCAGGACCAGCCTGGGCAACTTGGTGAGACCTCGTCTCTACAATAAATAAAAAATATTAGCTGGGTGTGGTGGTTTATGCCTGTGGTTCCAGCTGCTCGGGAGGCTGAGGCAGAAGGATCGCCTGAGTCCAGCAGGTCAAGACTGTAGTGGCTGTGAGCGTGCCACTGCATTCCAACCTGGAATGCAGTGGCTGTGAGCGTGCCACTGCATTCCAGCCTGGGTGCCAGAGTGAGACTCCGACTCAGGAAAAAAAAAAAGGAATGTCATGATAGCTACAACTGCCTCGCAAATGATTCAGCATAATGCTAATAGTTATGTACATACAGAGAGAGAAAAAAAGCGAATGTGTCAAAATGTTGACAATTGGTGAATCTAGGTAAAGGGCATATAAGTCCTCTTTACACTGCTTTTATAACTCTTCTGTTTGAAAATTTTCAAAGCTAATTGAGGGAATATAGCTGGTTTAGCAGCTTCTTTCTTGCTTTTTGCTTTTTATTTCAGTGGCTTTATGGGGTGCAAATAGTTTGGGGTTACACAGAGCATTGTGTAGCAGTGAAGAAGTCTGGGCTGGACGTGTGCCCACCACCCCCACCTGTGCACAGCATATCCAGTAGGTGACCTTCCTTCCCTCCCCTCTTCCCACCAGCCCCCTTCAGAGTCTCCAGTGTCCGCTACACTGTTCTCTGTGCCTCTGCAGACCCTTAGTTCAGCATCCACTTAGAAGGGAGAACATGCAGTGTTTGGTTTTCTGTTCCTGCATTAGTTCATGGAACAGAACTCCAGTTCCATCCAAGTTGCTGCAAAAGACATTATTTCATTTTTTCTTATGGTTGAATAGTATTCCAAGGTATATATATACACACACACCCCGTTTTCATTATCAACTAATCAGTTGATGGGCATTTAGACTGATTCCACATCTTTTTAATTGTGAATTGTGCTGCAATAAACATCCTAGTGTCTTTTTTATATAATGACCTTTTTTCCTTTGGACAGATAACTAGTCATGGGATTGCTGGGTTGAATGGTAGATCTATTTTTAGTTCTTAGAGAACTCTCCATACCGATATCCATGGAGGCTGTACTATTTTGCACTCCCACCAACAGTATATAAGTATTCCCTTTTCACTTTATCCATGCCAGCGTCTATTTTTTAGAAATTTTTAAAATAATGGCCATTCTGACTGGTATAAGGTGGTAACTCACGGTTTTAATTTGCATTTCCCTGATGATGAGTGATATTGAGCATTTGTTCATATGTTTGTTGGCCATTTGTATATCTCCTTTTGAAAGATGTCTGTTCATGTCATTTGCCCACTTTTTAATGGTATTATTTGCTTTTTTCTTGCTGATTTGTTTAAGTTGTTTGTAGATTCTGGACATTAGTCCTTCATCAGATGTATTATATAATTTGTGAATATCTTCTCCCATTCTGTAGGTTGCCTATTTGCTCTGTTGATTATTTCTTTTGCTGTGCAGAAGCTTTTTAGTGTAATTAAGTCCCACCTATTTTTGCTTTTGTTGCATTTGCTTTTTGAGTTTTAGCAATAAATTGCTGAAACCAATGTCCATAAGAGTTTTTCCTAGGTTTTCTTCTAGGATTTTTATGGCTTCAGGTCTGACTTTTAAGTCTTTAATCCATCCTGGGTTATTTTTTATATGGTGAGAGATAGGGACCAAGTTTCATTTTTCTGCATGTAGCTATCCAATTTTCCTAGCACCGTTTTTGAAGAGTGTCCTTTCTCTGGGTCTGTCTTTGTCTGTGGTTTAGCAGTTTCTTGTAAAGTCAAATATGCACTTACTACCTATACAATACTCCTGGGCACTTAGGCAAGAGAAATGAAAACAAAGGCCTGTACACAAATGTTGAAAGCAGCTTTATTAATGATGCTAAGAACTGGTGGATGGGGCGCTATCAGCCTGTGATGCATAAAAGATACATGGCCCATCCATATAGTGGACTAGTACTCAGCAGTAAAGTAAGTGAATGATTGACCATGCAGCCGCACGGATGAATCTCAGATGGACTGTGCTGAATGAAAAGTCAGACACAGAGGGCTAACCTCATCATTTCACTTACATGACATTCTGGAGAAGGAATGCTGTGAGATCAGTGGTTGCCAGGAGGCGGCGTAGAGTAAGGGGCTTGGCTCTAAAGGCAGAACAAGGTAGCTTTTGGGGGCGCTGGCACCTTCTGCGTCTCAACTGTGGTGATGGCTGCACACATACACATTGTGGAAACTATTAGAAGTGTTTACGCATGTAGAGTGAATTTTTCTACATGTGAACCTCATTTTAAGGAAGAGTTTTAAGAAAACAGAAAATCAATTTTTACTTGGTAGATTATTTGGCTAGCTCTATTGGTTAAACTAAGGCTAAAAGTCCCAAATCAGATTACGTTTGCTAAATGTTTTCCTGACAATTGTGGGAAAGATGGCTTTCAAATATAGAATGCGATTTATCTTTGTAGATAGTCTGTACTTATACACCTTTAGACTGGTGTTGGTTTCAAAGTCATGAAACAGTGTTTTAGATCGCGGTTGGAAGCTTTATTTGTAAAGACCCAGATTGTAGCCGGGCGTGGTGGCTCACGCCTGTAATCCCAGCACTTTGGGAGGCTGCAGTGAGTGAATTGCCTGAGCCCACAGGTTCAAGACCCACCTGAGCAACATGGTGAGACCTCATCTCTACCATAAATCAAAAAGTCAGCCGAGTGTGGTGGCACATGCCTGTGGTTCCAGCTACTTGGAAGACTGAGGTAGAAGGATCGCCTGAACCCAGCAGGTCGAGGCTGCAGTGGCCATGAGTGTGCCACTGCATTCCAGCCTGGGCAACAGAATGAGACTCCAACTCAAAAAAAAAAAACAAGACCCAGATTGTAAATATTTTAGGCTTTGCAGGTACAGGCCATGTGATCTCTGTCACACTTACTTCTGCTTTTGTAGCAAGAAAGTAGCCATAGCTGATTTGTAAATAAACAGCTGTATTTGCAAAGCAGGCATTAGGGACTGTAGTGTGTTGACCCCTGTTCTAGGTAGTTTAGATAATTGAAAGCCATAAAACAATGGTCAAAGCAAAAATTGCCGCTAGCTAAGAAAAAGTTCCTTAAAATTTATCTGTTTGTCTGTTAGGAATTAAACATGGGCCAGCGATGTTCAGACACTAGAGGAATCGTCTTCGAAGATGTGAGAGTGCCTAAGGAAAACGTTTTAATTGGTGAAGGAGCTGGTTTCAAAATTGCGATGGGAGCCTTTGATAAAACCAGACCTCCGGTAAGTCAAATGAGTAATATAGGACCTTCTATTTGTACATTAAATAAATAGTTTTATTTTAACATCGTATACATGGTGTGTTTTTCTTTTCAAATTTCTGCTTATTTTATTAAGAATGGAGGAGAGGCCGGGCTCCGTGGCTCAGCCTGTAATCCCGCGCTTTGGGAGGCTGAGGTGAGTGGATTGCCCAAGCCCGCGGGTTCGAGACCCGCCTGGGCAGCTTGGCGAGACCTCATCTCTATAATAAAAAAATAAAAAAAACTAGCCGGGTGTGGTAGTGCGCACCTGTAGTTCGGCTACTTGGAAGGCTGAGGCGGAAGGATCGCTGGGGCCCAGCAGGTCGAGGCTACAGTGGCCGGGAGCGGCCACTGCACTCCAGTCTGGGCGACAGAGTGAGACTCCACCTGAAAAAAAAAAAAAGAATGGAGGAGAAGGGGTGTGTTGGCTCATGAACTGTAACCCCAGCACTTTGGGAGGCAGAGGTGAAAAGATTGCCTGAGCCCAGAGTTTCCAGACCAGCCTGGGCCACTTGGTAAAACCTCGTCTCTACAATAATTCAAAAAAAGAAAAAAGAAAATTAGCCAGGCGTGGTGCATGCCTGTAGTCCCAGGTATTTGGAAGGCTGAGGTAGAAGGATCACCTCGGCCAAGCAGGTCTAGGCAATGGTAGCCATGAGCCATGGTCATGTCGCTGCACTCCAACCTGGGTGACTCAAAAAAAAAAAAAAAGAGTGGAGGAGAGAGATTGTTACTTTGGTTTTTTAGAATGCTTCAACTTTATTGCTGCCCATTATAGAACTTTATTTTAGCAAATGCAGAATTACTGTAGCTGCTGCCAGATTTACAGAAAGGCTGGCCACACTCACTTTGATCTTTCCTGTTCCTAGGCACTGATTTCCTCTTCCTTCACTCACTAAGAGTATTTCTCCTAGGCTATTGCCCTTGTGAAACGGAAGGAATGACTCTTCTCTAGGCTGTGATCCTTGGCCTCAAAGCGCCTTCCATCACCTTTAATTCATAAATCATATAAACCCAAGTGCCTGTCTCCCCCACCGCCTTGCCCTTGTTGCTGTGGTTATCTTCTCTGTAGAGTCTTTATCTCAGAGTCTTAGGCAGGTAGCTGTGTGCTGTGTGTTCTACAGACAATGTGAACTTTTGCTTTCTAAAACGTGAAAACCCTAGGTCGCTGCTGGTGCTGTCGGGTTGGCGCAGAGAGCCTTGGATGAAGCCACCAAGTATGCCCTGGAAAGGAAGACGTTTGGAAAGCTGCTCGTGGAGGTGACGTTAATGCCCTGCTTGCTTGCTTCAAATGTGGAAACGTGTTTTCACCCAAATATTTAGAAATTGCTTTTTGAAGTGCAAACTCACCTGTTCTGCTTTGGTAGCAACAAGATAATGTAACTTCGTCAGAATGGGTTTCAACAATACAGTTGACTTTGCCACTAACTTATGTACCTGATACTGCTGGGCATTTAAAACGTATTTTCTAATTCTCTCAGTAACCCTTCTTAGGCCTCTATTGAACATCAGGAAACCGAGGCTCAGAGTTACTACATAATTTGTCCTAGGCCACACAATTTGTCATGGATCCAGGATTCTATTTCATACTCTAAATCTATTTTACTTCTCATGTCTTTAGTATCAAATAATTTTAGTACTAAAGAGTCATGTCTTTTTGGTCAAAAATGGTTCCACACTCCACGGTGTGGGTTGGTGCACTTGTAAATCACCCATCATGAAATGGGCAAACACACTGAAAGAATCTCCAAAAAAATTTGCTGAAGCCAAATGTAGCCTCTTACAACAATGCCAGTTGGTCCACAGATGCTGATGGATTCCAAGAACACTTACCTAGTGGGGAAGCCTGTTCTACAAGGGGTCTGCCCTCCAAAAGATAATTCTGGATTTTTGGGGGTCCCTCCTTGTACATCACTCTGACATTGTGAGAAATGAAACTTGGAGCCGCCAGTGTTTGTTGTCTCTTTGGGAAACAGCGTCACTTAGAAAAGGTCTTGAGATGAAAGCCAGGACTAAGTTTGAATCCTACTTTCATAAATTATCAGTTGTGAGACCTTGGGCAATTCAGTTCACTTCTCTAAGTGTCAGTATCCTCATCTTAAAGGGGCAGCTGTGGCCGATCACTCCCTGTGTGAACTCATAGGACTCTGTGGCTTTCTTGACAAAACGTTAAGTTGTATCCCCCGTCCTGGCCTTCACGCTTGGATTTTCAAATGATTCCTCAACATCTTCACCTGATATGCAAAAGGAGTCTCAGACTCTTACTTTCTGTTCCTTCCTTACCCGTCTGATGCTCAAGACCCATCTAGTATCCTCTCAGCACACTCATTAAAATCTGCAGTCCTAGCCGGGCTCGGTGGCTCAGCCTGTAATCCCGCACCTTTGGGAGGCTGAGGTGAGTGGATTGCCTGAGCCCGCGGGTTCGAGACCTGCCTGGGCAACTTGGTGAGACCTCATCTCTACAACAAATCAAAAACCAGCCGGGCGTGGTAGCGCGCGCCCGTAGTTCCAGCTACTTGGAAGGCTGAGCGGAAGGATCGCCGGAGCCCAGCAGGTCGAGGCTGCGGTGGCCAGGAGCGGCCACTTCACTCCAGTCTGGGCGACAGAGTGAGACTCCAACTCAAAAAAAATAAATAAATAAAAATAAAAATAAACTGGTAGATGTGTTACCTACTCAAAAAATAAAGTGAAGTGAAAAATTTTTTAAATTTGGAATAATTATTGGCTTAGAAGAATGGACACAATTCAGGCAGGCAGAACTGGGGGACGGGGTGTTACATTTCTTGTTCCATGTAGGAGTTAAGGCAGCCCCCCTTGTCCCTGAGTGATACATTCTAAGACCCCAGTGGACGTAGCAGGTGCATGCTATGCTTTTTCCTGTACATGCATGCCCTTGGTAAAGTCTATAAATTAGGGCAGTAAGAGACAAGTGGCTAACAGGCAGGTAGCAAGGACAGTGTGGTCAAAGGGCAGTGAACGTTTGGCTCTACATTTGTTTTTCCATGAGTATTGTCCCAAACTGGCAGCCGCACTGCATATTTGAAAATTTCACATAACAGTATATGGTGAATGTATTTCTGTCCTGTAATGTACCTCGGCTGTATAAGCAACTCAGAGAACACTTACTGACCCTTATTCAAAGTGTTTGTTTGGCCGGGTGCAGTGGTTCATAACCTGAAATCCCAGCACTTTGGGAGGCAGAGGCAGAAGGATCATCTGAGGCCAGGAGTTCAAGGCCAGCCTGGGCAACATAGCAAGACACCGTCTACAAAACAAAACAAAAGTATGTCTTGTCTTCTGCGTGATGATGACTCTGTGGAGGGTGAGAAGCGTCTTCACTTGTCCTTTCCCTTCCTGCAGGAGCTGATACTATAGCACATGATTTTTCTGTCTATAGCAATTTTCTTTTAAAACTCCCAGCAGACACCCAGAAAGAATCATAAAGCTTTTGTGATATTTGTGCCCAAAATGCATGACCTCATTCCAGTCATGAGAAAACATCAGACAAACCCAAATTGAGGGACGTTTTCCAAAAATAACCAATTAGCATTCTTCGAAGTCATGAAAGAAAAGGAAAGACAGGAATTGCAACGGCCTGGGAGGAACTAAGAAGAAGTATTAAACTAGACGCAGCATGTGATCCTGTAAGGAGAAAGGACATAGTGGAACACTGGGCCACTTGGAGTAAAGGCTGCAGTTTCGTTGAGAGTTTCACGCCAGGCTGATGCCTGTCCTTGCTCACTGCCCTGTGGTTCTGTACGATGTTAACAGGGGCAGCTGGGTGCAACTTTGCTGAAGTCTAACATTAGTTAATAAAAAGGCTTTTTTTTAGTCCCTAGGGAAAACCTTTTAAGTTTTGTCAACAGGTATTCTGAAACTTTCTTCTTTTTAATTCTAGCACCAAGGGATATCGTTTTTGCTGGCTGAAATGGCAATGAAAGTTGAACTGGCTCGACTGAGCTACCAGAGGGCAGCTTGGGAGGTGGATTCTGGTCGCCGAAATACCTACTATGCCTCTATCGCAAAGGCGTTTGCTGGCGATATTGCCAACCAGCTAGCTACCGATGCCGTGCAGATTTTCGGAGGCAATGGGTTTAATACGGAATATCCTGTGGAGAAGCTGATGAGGGATGCCAAGATCTACCAGGTGAGGCCAAAAATGGTGTTGGTGGTCTGTGAGGGGAGAGAGTACTCGTAAAGGACAAAAGAGATCTCTGGTTATTTAGGGGTTTGGTACCAAGAGTGGTAGAAAATGAGCCAGTTTGAGGATTAATTAGTACAAAGAAGAACACTGTTTTTGACTAAGTGTACATCTTAAGTAGCCTAACGATGTAGATGGTGTGGGAATGTGTATTATGTCTGGATGCTCTGGATACTGTCTGAGTTCCACCATCCTAGAGAACGGTCCCCCACAGTTGTGTCTCCCAAGAGCAAGTGTGTCATTTAAAATTAATTAAGAGGTTTTCGTCTGACTCTTGCCTGACGGCTCTGACAGGGGTACAGACGACTCCTACATTAAACGGGTGGCTAGGAAAACTGAGGAGCGCGTTAGTAAATAAGACCCAAGTATGCCTGCTCTCCATGTGTAACATAAGCAGCTATGAGCCCTGCTCTTCCATATCGCCTCCCCTTCCCCACTCCCAGCAGAGTGGTGGATAAATCCACTCATTCAACATCTGGAGGTAGATCAGAATTCTGGAGTGAAGAGGAATGTTAGATACAGTGCAGCCCCTTGATTTAGACTTGAACAGACTGACGACCACAGTTGATGCTTCATCTACGTCACAGCTGTATCTCATGATAGTGTCCCTCTCCTGAAGCCTACACTAATTGTGATTATTGGCCGGGCGTGGTGGCTCACGTCTGTCATCCCAGCCCTTTGGGAGGTGGAGATGAGAGGATTGCCTGGGCCCAACGGTTCGAGACCAGCCCGGACAACTTGGTGAGACCTCGTCTCTACAATAAATCAAAAAATTAGCCAGGCACGGTGGCACATGCCTGTAGTTCCTGCTACTTGGAAGGGGGAGGCAGAAGGATCGCCTGAGCCCAGCAGGTCGACGCTGCCATGGCTGCAGTTGTGCCACTGTGCTCCAATCTGGGTGACAGTGAAACTCCGACTCAAAAAGTTAAAATAGTTGCTGTGATTATTACCATCATTACCCACCACTTAGCTTTGCCATCTGAGAAGATGAGCTAACATGGCTCGCATTAGAAGTGTAGACTGGAAGTGACAGCTGAAGACTCCAGCATCTTTGTCCTTAGCAACCCTGTTTCTCGGGCAGCAGGAGAAAACATGAGGTTTACAAGTAAGGATGGGCCGGGCGTGGTGGCTGAAGCCTGTCATCCCAGCATTTTGGGAGGCCGAGGTGAGGGGATTGCCTGAGCCCTCAGGTTCGAGAACAGCCTGGACAACTTGGTAAGACCTCATTTCTACAATAAATCAAAAAGTTAGCTGGGCATGGTAGCGCATGCCTGTAGTTCCAGCTGCTTGAAAGGCTGAAGCGGAAGAATCACCAGAGCCCAGCAGGTCAACGTGGGGGTGACTGTGAGCATGCCACCACGCTCCAACCTAGGTGATGGAGTGAGACTCCAACTCAAAAAAAAAGAGTGGAAGACTGAAGCTGAATGTGACAGCTAGCTAAGAGTAGTTCAGAAAGGTTGTATAAATGTTTGGCAACACTGAACTTTAATTATTCTAAACTTTCTGAAATGTAAGTAGATTTTCTTTGATGTTTTGAAGACTCCAAAATTTTGGTAAATGACTTTTTACAATAATCTTTGGAGAATTATACATTTATTTTTATATATGTTTTCTGTTTATTATATGTTTATGTATTTTCACAGTTTGACAGAATCAGGTTTTGGAATCCGTAAAGGCTACAGACCCTATGTATATGGTTTGATTCAGTTTGGTATTGTAATGCAGTTATACTACTGTCCAAAATGTTGATTAAATCAAGATATTTGTGCACTGAGGATAATCAACCTATGCTTACATTTTTCTTGCAGATTTATGAAGGTACTGCACAAATCCAAAGGCTTATTATAGCCCGAGAGCATATTGAAAAGTATAAAAATTAAAGAGATTGCCACAGAAGCATGATTAATCATGGAGCAACCAGAACATGTTCCGGTATTTCAGCCCCAGAAAAGATCAAGGGCTTTAACACCTTCCCAGGGAAAATTAAATCAACCGTGCTCATGCTAACTTCAAGCCACTGGTTCTGATAATAGCTTGTACTTTTGTTTAACTCTGTATCTCCCTTTTCACAAATAGGTTTGGCTTCATTAAAATTACATGTTGTCTTTCATACCACTGTACTTGAATTACATTAACCTCGAAAAATACTTTTTTGTTATTTTGATCTTGTAAAATTACAGTAGCAGAAATTCCTTGGAATCTTGTTATTTTTCCAGTGACAGAAAAGTGGGCTTATAAAGTATTCAGAATGTTCCAAAATCTACATTGGGAAAATATTTGGATACTATTAAACAACTTGCCAGTGACCTTGTAGACTTAATGGCATTATTTTTTTAGAGTTCATTTTAAGGAAATTTAGGAAGCATTTGCTTCCAGTATTGCATAGTAACAGTCAAGATTCTGATATTTGTATTTTCCCTTTGTACAGCTATGAGAAGTTCCCTGAAAATCTTGTTTACTTCTGAGCTCACATTTGACTTGCCTTATTTAAAATAAATAAATTAAGCTTGCCTTACATTTTTTTATATGGCTCTGTTGGTCTCTAGGTAGCTTTAGTCTGTTGTATAATCTCATTTCATGTGCATACACTTTTAAAAGGAACTTAAATAAAATTGTTCAATGCTTATTAGTGTATCTTTTTGTGGTCTTTCCAGAAAATTTTATTACTTCATGTAATAGTGTGCATATCATGTTTTTACTGTGGTGATAAGAGGCATGTTTTGGTTTTGCACCACAAAAGGTTACATGCCCATTTTTTGTTAGATTATAATATTAGAGACTTCATAAAATGGAAATATAAGAACAAAAATGTGTAAATTTAATATTTTTAATTCTGAATACCAAACACTGATAAAGTACGCTCTATTTTTTTTTTTTTTTTTTTTGAGTTGGAGTCTCACTCTGTCACCCAGACTGGAGTGCAATGGCCGCTTCTGGCTCAGTGGCTCAGCCTGTAATCCCATGCCTTGGGAGGCTGAGGTGAGCAGATTGCCTGAGCCCGCGGGTTCGAGACCTGCCTGGGCAACTGGGCGAGACCTCATCTCTACAATAAACCAAAAAAATTAGCCGGGCGTGGTAGTGCGCACCTGTAGTTCCAGCTACTTGGAAGGCTGAGGCGGAAGGATCACCGGAGCCCAGCAGGTCGAGGCTGCGGTGGCCAGGAGCGGCCACTGCACTCCAGTCTGGGCGACTGAGTGAGACTCCAACTCAAAAAAAAAAAAAAAAAAAAAAAAAAGAAGAAAGTGCGCTCTATTAAATGGGATGCTTTCTGACACCACTTCTGATTCTCCCGCTCTCCACATCAACCGTGGGTCCTGCATTTCTGTTCTGGTCCTGGCCCAGGCTACCCATACTCTGTCCACCATGGCTACAGATGTGGGTGGTCCTATGACCCTGCCCTCACGTTTGATAATGTGCTAGAACAGCTCACGGAACACAGCTTCACCTACGCTTACCTGTTGATTATCAAGGCTGCAACTCGGGAATAACCGGGGTGGGGGGGGGGGGATGCTGAGGGCAAGCGTGGAGGGAGGGGAGACGCAGAGCCTCCATGTCCCCTCGCAGGCACCGCTTTCACAGGACCCCCAGACTCATCAGCCTGGAGGCTACCTGAATCTGAATAGCAGCCAAGTGCTCTTGTAGAGCTCAGTCTCTGGTCCTCACTTCCTGGAAGTCAGGGGTGAAGCTGAGATTTCCCCGCTGTATCAGTCTGCTAGGGCTGTCATAAAAAATACGCTGCAGACTTGGTGGCTTACATGTGTCTTCTCACAGTTCTGGGAGCTAGCAGTTTTAAGGACCAGGTGCCATGAGGACAGGTTTCTGGAGAAGCCTCTTCCTGGCTTGCAGACTGCTGCCTTCTTGCTAAGTCCTCGCTTGTCCTCTGCTCTGCGCATCTGTGAAGGGCTGGGCTGGGGAGGCTCCGGTTTCCCTTCCCTTCTAAGAACACCAGTCCTATCAGACTAGACCCCTCCCCTTGTGATCTTAACTCCCTAAAGGGCCTGTCTCCTGATACAGTCACACTGGGAGTTGGGGCTTCGACATGGGGATTTGGGAGGGGCACAATTCAACCCATAACACTACCCTCTAATTACTTAGTCTTTCTGGACCTGTCCTGGGGCTATCTAGGGGCCCCAACCTAAGTCACCTCATTAGCATAAACTCAGGTGTGAGTGAAAAGGGCCCCTAGTGAGTAACAAAGTACACTCCTATCACTCAAGAAATTCCAAGGGCTTTAGGAGCTCTGTGCTAAGAACTGGGAACAAAGACCAAACGTATTTCTTGTGCCACACTAAATGACCAAAACGAAAACCCAATCTTTTCTAAATATGAAATATTTGCATGACTTTTTCTTCGTGCTCAATAGCAAAATTGTGTTTTAATGGTACAGACTTAAGATTGGTAAGGAGATTTAGAGAATTCTTCACCATACTGGGTGTTATATAGAAATGAGATGTTAAACAGGCTATGTGCATTCCAAATGCAGATTTGAATATGCAACACACAGGTCCAAAAATTCACCTATCATTTCTAGACATGATATAAATGGACTCCAAAGCCTTATGATGAGAAAATTAAAGTACCCTTGATAATAAGTGTGAAGCAATCCTATAGCTGTGTCAATCAAGCCTTTTTAGTCATAAGTAAAAATGAACTTCAGCTACTTCAAGCACAAAAGCAAATATGCCTTTTAAGAACATGGAGATGCCTTGTGGAGCAAAGGGCAGGAATGGAGTCAGTCTCAGGAAGGGACTAGAACTGGAATCATCAGCCTTAGGACTCCATGAGACAGTCTTTTTCTACCTCTGAACTCTGCTCTTTGTCATTGTTGGGTTGGTGGGCTGAATCGGTGCCATGGGGATGAAAAGAGTTGTACAGAAATTAGAAAGTTTATTTAGAAAGTAGATCACAGAAAAAGGGTGGGCCCAAGATTGGAGAGGGGTCCAGATGCTTAAGGAACGTTTGGCAGCAAATGCTTGAAGTTGAAAGCTTTTAGAGCTTCCCTTTTAGTGGGGGCAGGTAAGCATTCTTGGGTGAGATAACACAGGAGCTGTCACCATGGTGATGGGCTGGTGGTCTGTGTCATGTAGGTCATAAAGGGCTGTCACAATAGATTAGGTCAGTTTGGCCCTTTATGGCTGGAAGACAAATACTTTGGATAAAAAGGCAATGAGTACAAAGCAGAGGGGTTACAAGACAGTTATCAATAACTACCTCTGGGAAACAGGTTTTGTTTCTTGTTTAATGATAAGGTGGGTTGAAGTAAGCTGCTGAAAAAGCATGACAAAGCTAAGCATTGTTAACATGCCTGCCACTCTCACTAAAGTTACTCCATTTTGGCTTTTTACCCTTTCAGTCGTATTTCATTCTTTTTGCTCTATAGCCTTTCTCTGCTTCTTTAATCCCACAGTAGAATATGACTTCACTGTAGCATACTTATACATTAGATTGACTACTACATGATGCAAGCTGACTGGCTAGGGCCATTACAGCCAGGATGGTAGGTAGAGTCATGGACTACAAACATGATTATTAGTTGCCTACATTTGTGAATTGATGCTCCCTAGAGAAAGCATAGTTTTGTATGAGTTCTGGTATGTTTATGGCAACTTTAATGAATGTTTAAGGAATCTACCAGAGTCATCGATTTGCAGGAAGGGAGAAGAGACTATTCTGAGACTTCTCTGGATAAAAAAGTGGGTGTTGATGTGACTCCTAGAATTACAGTTATTAATTTGAACACATTACCTATGATCAGAGTGTGCAAAAAGTCTTTGGAGATTAAAGACTGAATTCTACAGCAACAGGGATTTTTTTTTTCTTAACGTGAAAGATTTTGTTTAACCCATTAATAGATGAGGAAACTAGTAAGATGTTAAAACTGGTATAAGGGAGAATTTGAAGAACAGATTTGTGAGTACAAAACGCTTAAAAGAATTTGCTAACAGATTAACCTACAGGTTAATATCCTATAGGGCAATAAAATCTAATGAGGTCAGCTTTTCTACAGAGCGAGAAATCACCTATAGTTCAGGTTCAGTGCATTTCTTTCCATTTTCTGCAGCATAACAATTGTAAAACAGTCCAGCCAATAAAAAGACAAAGGTATATACCCCTTCAGATAACATGCAGAGGATCAGCTGCATGCAGTGGCTCACACCTGTAATCCCAGCACTTTAGGAGGCAGAGGTGAGAGGACTGCCTGAGCCCAGGAGTCAAGAGCAGCCTGGGCAATATGGTGAGATGATAAATGAAAAAATTAGCCAGGCATGGTAGCGTATACCTATAGTTCCAGCTACTTGGAAGGCTGAGGCGGAAGGATCATTGTGAGCATGCCACTACACTCCACCTGGGTGACAGAGTGAGACTCTGATGAAAAGAAAAGAAAAAGAAAACAAAAAATAAACATAAAAAATAAAAGTCTCTGTATCTTGACATCCCAAGGCTATGGAACGAACACCAAGAACTCTCACTAGATTTTTCCTGTAGTGCCTAAGAATTTAGGTGAATTTCTCTCCTCAGGAGGGATTCCTGGCCTACCTTTCAGTGCCTTTCCTCACCACCAGTATGCCTGGAACCATGTAAGCCAGGTACTATTCCGCTTTTACTGAGATAGCTTTGTAGGCACTGACCCTACCTGTAAAGTCAACTTGTTTTTAATCGTGAGTTTGTTGTAACTGATTACGTGAAAATTATTCTCAAATGAGACACACTAGATAGGGCCCTGGATTCACGATTTGTTCAATTATATTCTAGTCAAAAGGAGGACTTACTCCTATTGAGTATCGTTGTGAATATAATGAGATTCAGCACATGTCTCTGAACTCTGAGGGCTGAAAATCACATAGCATTTAAAAATCTCAGTTTACAAAAACAGGGTCCACAAAATCAAAGTCTAGAAATGACTTGAGAAGAATTAAGAGGGGCTTCTGGCTGGGTGCAGTGGCTCACACCTGTCATCCCAGCTCTCTGGGAGGCAGAGACAAGAGGATTGCCTGAGCCCGGGGGTTTAAGACCAGCCTGGACAGTATGACGAGACCTCGTCTCTATAATAGGTCAAAAAAATTAGCCTGGTGTGGTGACATGTGCCTGTGGTTCCAGCTACTTGGAAGGCTGAGGAGGAAGGATCTCCTGAGCCCAGCAGGTGAGGTTGGGGTAGCCGTGAGTGTGCCACGGCACTCCAGCCAGGGAGACAGAGACTCTGACTCAAAAAAAAAAAAAAACGCCATAAAAATACACCATGAAAATAAAACATACTACATCAAAAACATTCTAAGCAATAACGTGATTAAATTTCCCTCGTGAGTTCATTCACTCCTGTGTAATTGTCCTGCCAGAAATTGAGTCTCTGGACTGCTTTCATGAAGTGGTCTGCTTCCAGACTAAAGGGAGTCCCAGAAAATGCTGACTCAGTTTGCTGCCAGGGTTTGAAAGCTATCTAAGCTGTGTCTGCTCAGAAGCCTGTACCTAAAAAGTGTATTCTTTGAAGTATTTATCAATAGTTCAACATATCAGTAGTTCAAAGCACCTGCTTCTTTCCACAAGGCCCTTAGACTGCTTCTTCTTGAAAACACAAACATTGGCTTCTAACTTACTGCAGAGCCTTCACACAAGTGTGAGTGAAACAATCTGTAGCTTATGAGCGCTGGATTGTGTCCGTTAATTACCTTATCTAGTGTCAGAATGAAAGAGCAAAATTCTTTATTATAGCATAGCTACACTTCTTTGAAGGGGGGTGTTTTTATTCTTTGAGTAAAAATACCAGAATACTGAGTGAAAAGTAAACCTTTCTTAAATCCTGTCTCCCACTCTACCCTTTTTTTTTTTTAATTGGAGTCTCACTCTGCTGCCCAGGCTGGAGTGCAGTGGCATGCTCACCGCCACCACAGCCTCGACCTGTTGGGCTCAGGTGATCCTTCCACCTTAGCTTTCCAAGTAGCTGGAACTACAGGCACATGCCACCATGCCCGGCTAATTTTTTGATTTATTGTAGAGATGACGTCTCACCATGTTGCCTAGGCTGTTCCCACTCCACCCTTAATGCTGTTTGTAGACAGCTGCTTTGAGTAATTCTATGCATTCACAATTTTATTTATACACATACACACACACACACACACACACACACACACACGCATTTTTTTCAGGTACTCCATCAAATATATTTTTCCCCTTTGCTTCCCACACAAATAGTAGCACACTCTACAGTTTGGCACTTTTCTTAATGTTTGTTTGCACTTCGTGTATGCCAAAGATCTTTCTATAGCAACATACAAGGGGGACCCCCCAAAAACAGTAATTTATTTATTAAAAAATTGTGTATTTATTCCTGCATGTTTAAACTTCAGCCACCTTCAAAGTACTCTCCGTTTGATGCAATATACCTATCAAGATGATTTTTCTAAATTAAGGCTGTGGTGGCCATGGTAACACATCAACTTTGATGCCTTTTAGTGCTTTTGCTGCTTGTTTTTACCTCTTTGACATCAGCAAAATGTTTCCCTTTGAAGACTTTTTTTTAAACCTAGAGAAACAAAAAAAAAAGTCATTCAATGTGAGATCGGGTGAATAGGGAGGGGGGTCATGCCACTTTTGGTCAAAAGTCCACTCGGTCCACTCGGCGCGGTGTAGGCAGGTGTGCTCATAAATCTCCCATAATGAAAAGGGCCAAAGCATTGAGTCTCCAAAAAGGATTCACTGGAGCTGAACGCAGCCTCTCTCAACTATGCTAGCTGGTACACTGATGCCGACGGGTTCCTAGAACACTTGTAGCCTGCGCCAAAAGGGGTCTGCCCTCCAAAAGATAATTCTGGTATTTTTTGGGTACCCCCCCTTGCATATACAGAGTCTTCATTTTTTTTAATGCTGCAAAATGAATGTCCCATAGTATATCTAACATTTTGATGGCCAATTAAATTTTTTGCAACATTTTGCTATTAGAAAGACGGCTGCTATGATTATTCTTGAGCATCAGTCGCTTCACATCCAAGGGAATATATATGTAGAAGAGATACCTAGGAATAGAACGGCTGGATGTAATTACAGGACTTGCTAGAATACAGGCTCCCTATACTTACTTGTTTTGCTCACCACTGTACCCCCAAAACCTAAAATAATATTTGGCACACTGTAGGCATCCAGTACATATTTGCTGAATGAATTTATAAGGTAGGAAGGGAGGTTCGTTTTCCATTCCTTGAGCAGCTCCTGACTCAGTCTGAATAATGTTGCCTTTTGGATCTGATGCTTACATTACTGTATTCTTACTTTAAGCTTCGCTTTTCCCAGGAGATCTGATCAAGCCCTCTCCCTCTGTTTTCCCTTTTTACCACAGCCCTCCCCCATCCGATTTAGAGGCACATTTTTCATTGGATACTAAGCCAGCCTTTACCATAGAATTTATCACACATTCTTTACCAACTGTCCTTCCCAGTAGGCTCCTTCCGGGTAGGAGCCTTTCTTATTTGAGCTGCTTTTTGTTTGTTTGTGAAGGTTGGAGTCTTGCTGTACTGCCCAGGATAGTCTTCCACTGAAGGAAACCAAAGCATAAGTTGACAAGGTCCTTGTGTTCTTTGGCCCGTGTTCAGGGAGCGGAGCCTACATTTCCCTTGTCTCCCCTGACCTTTTGGTTGCATTTCTATGGACAGCCAAGAGGCACCCAGAACCTGCTCATCCTAAGCGATTGCCTTGCTTAGCATAGATGTTAAGATCTGCATAGTTTAGTCATTGACACCCTGCTTGTGTGATTTAACTCAGACATTAACATATCCTGCTTGAATGGTTTCGTCCTCCTTTGTGAGATTTTTGTCCTATATAAGAGGCATGTGGCAAAATAAATTTGTTCTCTCTTGCTCTCAGCTACCTGGGAGAGGAACCTCCCAATCCCGCTGTTTCTCTGTCTCTTTCTTTTCTCATTCCCTCCCCCCAACTCAGGCCCTGCTCTGCAGAGGCTGGACCCCCGCATCCAACATCTGGCCTTAAGTCATCCTCCTGCCTAGGCTTCCCAATGGGCTGGGATGACAGGCATGCGCCACAGCGCCCCGCCAAGTTGTTTTCTTAAATAGAGGGCCATGCATGGTACATGTTTAATACATGTTTCCATAATGGTAATCAGTACCCACGGAACCTGCAGAAGCAAACGCAAATATTCTCTAGAGAAAAGCACCTGCAGTTAGGCCCAAATATGCGCTTACAACCCCAAATCTCCAAAATAAGGGAGAAACCAGTCACCATGAGAAGAAGTCAACTGAAAATAAAACAACAGATTTTGGACATCGAGTGTCCAGATAATAGAATGATCACATACAAAATACAGTTGGCTCCAAGTGTCCTGGGGTTCTGCACCCGTGGATCCAATCAGCCTCAGATGGACGTATTCGGGGGAAAACATATTCCATGAAGCTCCAAAAAGCAAAACTGGAGCTTCCTGCATGTCAAGCACTACACTGCATCCACATGAATAGTGTGAGGTATTACAGGTAATGTAGAGACTATCTGAGGTACACGGGAGGACGTGCCTCGGTTATATGCAAATACCATGCCACTTCATACAAGGGAGGTGAGCGGCTGTGGAGTTTGGTATCCACAGGGGGTCCTGGAATTAACCCCCATGGATGCCAGGGAATGACTACATAAAATAAAATGAAAAGAGCCGGGCTTGGTGGCTCAGCCTGTAATCCCGCGCCTTGGGAGGCTGAGGTGAGTGAATTGCCTGACCCCATGGGTTCGAGACCCGCCTGGGCAACTTGGTGAGACCTCATCTCTACAATAAATCAAAAAATTAGCCAGGTGTGGTAGCGCGTGCCTGTAATTCTGGCTACTCAGAAGGCTGAGGTGGAAGGATCGCTGGAGCCCAGCAGGTGGAGGCTGCGGTGGCTGGGAGCGGCCACTGCACTCCAGTCTGGGCGACAGAGACTCCAACTCAAAAAAAATAAAAATAAATAAATAAATAAAATGAAAATTATAAAGAAATAAAAGGAAAACATAAGAAGGAAAACAACAGAAATGTATAAAAACAGGCAAATCTGAAAAATAATCAGACTAATATTTAGAAATGAAAAATATAATTGTTGAAATAAAAAAAACTAATTGGATTGGTTAGATGATTAGGTACAGCTGAAGAGAGAATTAGTGAAATGAAATAGTGTTTCTCAAATTTCAACCTGCATAGAAATTGCTTGGGAAGCTTACTAAAAGGCAGAATGTGATTTGGTAGGTCTAGGTAAGATCCAGATTCTTTCTTTCTTTTTTTTTTTTCTTTTTTTTAATGAGGTCTCGCCAAGTTGCCTAGGCTGGTCTCGAACCCAAGGATTCTGTTTTTCTAATAGTTCAGAGTGATGTTGATGCTGCTAGCCCATGGACTTTGAGCAGCAAAAGGACTCTAGAATATGGTATGATGAAATTATCCAGGATGTATCACAGAAAGACAAAAAAGATGAAAAATGCAAGAAGTTAAGAAATAAGCAACTGGGCATGGTGGCTCACGCCTGTAATCACAGCACTTTGGGAAGCTGAGACGAGAGGATTGCCTGAACCCACAGGTTTGAGACCAGCCTGGGCAATATGGCAAGACGTCATCTCTACAATAAATCAAAAAAATTAGCTGGACATGGCGGCGTACACCCATAGTTCCAGCTACTTGGAAGGCTGAAGTGGAAGGGTCACCTGAGCCTAGCAAGTTGAAGCTGCGATGGCCATGAGCATGCCACTGCACTCCAGCCTGGGCGACAGAGTGAGACTCCGACTCAAAAAAGAGGAAATGAGAAGGATGGAATTAGAAAGTCTAGCATGGTCACTAAAGTCTCACAAAGAGAGTATGTTGAAAGAGAGAAGGCCCACCCCCGTAGATGCAGGGCACGGGAAAAAGCACAGAGGAGGCCCACATATCATCTGTCTTAACGCTTAACAGCCAAAAGTTAAAAACGATGCGAATAAGCTTTGAAGGAGATATGTTCTGCCCTCCAACTTTCATGATTATTCCTTCGTGGCAACCCTAGAAAGCCAGGTTCAAATTGAGACTGCTTGGACCTCTTCGCATTCTGTGCTGGAAAACTGCAGAGTAGGAAGCAATGTCCCTCGGGCTGTCCCCCTCCCCGTCCTACTTCAGCCTCCTGTGTCATGACATGTTTCGAACCCACGCGTGTGGACATCCCGGCTCCCTCCATGCCCTGCTTAGAGCAGTGCCTTGGCAGCTCCCTGGACATGTGGCACGCAAGCCAACACAGGGTCTGCCCTTCCAGGAAAGGGCCCAGGGAAGAGTCCCAGGTAAAATTTGAAGTGGGCTTGGGGGCCCCTTGAGCAGAGAAATCCAGGGTGGATTCAGGGTGACCTGAAATATGGTCTGGAGGTGAGGAGGCCAACTCTGGGTAGGCACGTCCACTTGGCTCCAGGGACACCTTGCTGCATGTACACGTACGGAGGGGACGCATGGGCCCAGGCCAGGAATCCACCTTGCCTGGGTCTGAGTGGTTTTAGAAGAGTTACCATTAGAAAATATTCAGGACCGATCAATACGGTCACAGATAGAGGAAGTTCATCAAATACCTAGCAAAAGAAATAAAAATAAATCCACAATGAGAAGCAACTGTATAAAATGACACAAAACAGAACACCAAGAAAAGATCTCGAAAGCTGCAAAAGACAAAATTACCTACACACACAAAAAATCAGACTGACAGAAACCTTCTCAATAGCACGAACAGAATCACGTATTTCAAGGGTCGAAGAGAAGCAGCTGCCAACCTAGAACCGTGAACCCACAAATTCTTTTGTCTGTGTCACCATCTGGGTGAGATAGCGGCATTTTCAGCTAAACACTATAGATGGTTTCCTAGCAACAGACAGTCATTAGAAGAAAGACAATCATTAAAGAACGGAAAAATGATTCCCGAAGGACAGTGTGACAGGCAAGAAGAAATAGTTACAAGAGTCGAAAACTTTGTGGATTATAAATGCGCCTATATTAGGTGACGAAGGCAATACAATAATATTGTGAAGTTTAGAAAAGAACGTAACTAAGAGACTAGAGAACAAGTTAAAGGGGTGACTGGAATGTTCTAAGGCTCTTGGACTCTTGGGAAAATGGTTTAGGATATTAACTTTAGACACTTCTAATCAAGCTCAAAGTAGTCACTAAAATTAATATCAGAGTTTGTAACTTCTAAACCAGAAAAACAGAAAAACAACAACAGAATAAGGAAATAGATTATTAAAAACAATTGTTTTAAAGGCGAGGAATGCCAACACCATAAGAAGCATCAAAACCATGCAACAAATAAAAAGCAAAACTTGGGTAACAGAAGCAAATCCAAATAAACAAATAAGCAATACATGTAAATGGACTAAGCTTACAAGCTAAAAGTACACACACACACACACAAAATCAGCCACACTCTGTTTATCAGACACCAAAGACTCAAAGGCACAGAAAGGTTAAGGATAAAATTGAAAAAAAAAATCCCTCTCAGCCGTAACTACGAACCAAGAGAAAGCTGGGGAAATGACATGAACATTGAACAAAGTGGACCTTTAAACATAAAACACGTTATTGGGGCCTGGAGACAACATCCCCGCCTGATAAAAGGCTCAACTCACTAAAAATAGATAACAATTCTAGATGTACATGCTTTGGCTAAAGCAGCCCCACCCCCAAATGAAACCCAACAGAACTAGGTCGAAATCATAGAATCTATTCAGCACCGTCTGTGACTCAGTTACGGAGAGCCAGCGTACCTCAGGGGCGGGAAAACTCTTCCAAGTCCTTAAAGTAATCCATTTTAACAGGACGGGGCACCGACATCTATTTTAGAGAGACAGGGTCTCCCTCTGTTGCCCAGGGAGGAGTGCAGGGGCCTCCAATTCCTGGGCTCCAGCCATCCTCCCGCCTCAGCCTCCCAAGACGACAGGCGCGCACCCCCGCACCCGGCTACTTTTAAGACATTTTTGGCGGAGACGGGGGTCTCGCTGTGCTGCCCGGGCTGGCCTCCGACTCCCGGCCTCACGCGACGATCCTCCCTCCTCGGCCTCTCCACACTCTGGAATTCCAGGCCTGAGCCACGGAGCCGGCGGGTATCCCTGCCCTCCAGGGGGTTCCAGGGGAGGCTGGTGTAGGGTGCGGGACCGCGAGGCGCGCCCCAGAAGAGCCGCAGGCGCCCAGGGAGCCCCGACTCCGCGGCCTGCGGCCGGCCCGGAGAGCGAAGTTCAAGGCGGCAAGTTCAAGGCGTGGGGGGAGGAGGCAGGGGGCGGGGCCGGGGCGGGGCCGGGGCGGGGCCGGGGCGGGGCCGGGGCGGGGCCGGGCCCAGGAGGCTCGGACATGCGCGCTGAGCCCCTTCCAGCTTTTCCCACGGGCGGAGAGCAGAGCCCCGAGCGCAAGGGGCGTCCCGAGAGCCGCGCGGCTGTTTGTGCCCGTGCTTAACACCGTGTTCAGCAGTCCCGGCGCTCTGCGAGGTGGAGGCAGGATCGCCCGAGGCCACGAGTTCGAGACCAGCCCGGGCAACAGAGCGAGCCCCTCGTTTGTATTAAAAAAATAAGATTATGTTTAATATATATGAAGGTACATATGTCTGAAATTATATATAATATACAAATTTTATGTATAAGGTTAATTATATATTACATATACGGTCAATACATAAATCATATATATTGTATATAATGTACATCACATACAAAATTATATATAACATTATATACAAAACTATATATCATAATACTATATATAGCATATAATATATAAAATTATATGCAGCACACAA
>CAUYQG010117350.1:0-23882 GCA_963574415.1 Tarsius wallacei
GAATTAGAAAAAAGACTCCTAAGTGTATATGGAATCAAAAAAGAGCCTGAATAACCAAAACAATTCTAAGTGAAAAGGACAATTCAGAGGCATCACACTGCTCAACTTCCAATTATACTATAAGGCTCTAGTAACTAAAACAGTGTGGTACTGGTATATGAGTACACATATTGGCCAATGGGACAGAATAGAGGACCCAGAAATAAAACCACATTTTTACAACCAACTGGTCTTTGGCAAAGCCAACAAAAATTTAAAAGTGGGTAAATTACATCCTATTAAATAAATGGTGCCTGGAAAATTGGCTAGCAACATGCAGAACTGAACCCTATCTTTCACCATATACAAAAATTAACTTGAGATAAATCAAAGACTTAAGTGTAAGAAAAGACACTATAAAAATCCTAGAAGAAAAACTAGGAAACACTCTGCTAGACACTGGCCTAGGCAAATAATTTATGATAAAGACCCCAAAAGCAATTACAACAAAGACTAAAATAGACAAATGAGAATTAAACTAAAAAACTTCTGCATGGCAAAGAATCAACAGAATTAACAGCAAACCTACTGAATGGGAGAAAAGATTTGCAAATTACACCTCAGACAAAAGGCTACAGAAGAATCTACAAGGAACCCAAACAAATCAACGTAAAGAAAACCAAAGAACCACATCCAAAAATGGTCAAAGAACATGAATAGACAAGTTCAAAGGAAGACACGAGTGGCCAACAAACATATGAAATAAAATGCTCAACATCACTAATAATCAGAGAAATTCTAATTAAAACCACAATGAGAGATCTCCTCGCACAAGTCAGAATTGTCATTATTAGAGAGTCAAAAAATAAATGTTGGTGCAATTGTGGAGAAAAGGGTATACTCATCTACTGTTGGTAGGATTGTTAACTTATTAAATATCTACTTAAAACAGTCTGGAGATTTCTCAAAGAACTAAAAATTGAATTACCATTTCACCCAGCAATCTGACCTCAGGGGATCTAACCAAAGGAAAAAAGAAATCAATACATGAAAAAGATACCTGTACTCATATGTTATTCGCAATAGCAAAATCATAGAATTAACCTAAGTGCCCAGCAACAATTGACTGGATTAAAAAAAATATTGTATATAAACACCAAAGAATACTACACAGCCATAAATAGGAATGGGACTGTGTCCTTTGCAGCAATATGAAAGAAGCTGAAGATCGTCATCCTAAATGAACTGACTTAGAAACAAAAAACAAACATCACATGTTGTCACTTGTATGTGGGAGCTAAACAGTCACAAAGATGGAAGTAATAGATCCTAGAGGCACTAATAAGGGGATGGTGGGGCGAGACGTTAGGGTTCTGAAACTGCCTGTGGGACACAATATTTACAATCAGGGGAACGGGCCACCGGAGACCCAATCCTCACCAATGCACAATATGTCCATGTAATGAACATCCCCAGCTGTATACTTTGAATCCAAATTTTTAAAAAATAAATAAATTAAAAAGATAACAAGTGTTAGGAAGTTTGTGAAAAAACCATCATCTTTTATTCTATTTTTTTATTGTGGAAAAATCACATTACATAACATTTACCACCTTAACCATTTTTAAGTGTACTGTTTGGGGGGGGGCACACAACATTGATAAGGGTACCTGATCTCAAACCAGGTGAAGTGTGGACCAAAGGGAGGCCCACACCCCACCCACACAATGACCACCCACACACCCATCCCCAAACTGTACTCCATATCTTCAAAGTCAAACAAAACAAAATATATATATTTTTTAATTGTACTATTAATGGTATTAAATACATTCATATTCTGGACCACCCATCTCCAGATTTTGTTTTGTCTTATAAAACTACAACTCCATACTCATTATACAATAATACCCCATTCTCCTATTCCTTAGCCCCTAGCAACAGCCATTTTTATGTTTATCTCCATGATTTTGACTACTCTAAATACCTCATATAAATGGGATCATGCAGTATGTGTCTTTTGTGACTAGCTTATTTTATTTAATATACTGTCCTCAAAGATCATCCATGTTGTAGCATGTATAAGAATTTTTTTCCTATTTAGCACTGAATGATGTTACATTATATACATTCACTATATTTTGCTTATCAGTTCATCAATCAATAGGAACTTGGATTGCTTCCATGTTTTAGCTATTGTGAATAATCCTGCTATGAACATGGGCTTACAAATATTTCTTTGAAACCTTGATTTCCATTTTGGGGGGCATATAACACGAAGTTGAATTGCTGCATCATATGGTAGCATTTTTTAATATGTTGAGGAGCCGCCATACTGTTTTTCACAACTATACTAGTTTGCTTTCTCATCAACAGTGCCCAAGGGTTCTAATTTCTCTACATCTTTACCAACACTTGTTATTTTATTTTTTCTTCAGAGTAGTCATTCTAATGGGTGTGAGGTGATATCTCATTGTAGTTATGGTTTGCACTTCCCTAATGATTAGTGATGTCAAGCATCTTTTCATGTGCTTATTGGCCATTTGCATATTTTCTTGGGAGAAATGTGAATTTAAGTTCTTTGGCCATTTTGAAATTGAGGTTTGCCGGGCTCGGTGGCTCAGCCTGTAATCCCGCGTCTTTGGGAGGCTGAGGTGAGTGGATTGCCTGAGCCCGCGGTTCGAAACCCGCCTGGGCAGGCAAAACCTCATCTCTACAATAAATCAAAAAAATCAGCCGGGCGTGGTAGCGCGCGCCTGTAGTTCCGGCTACTCGGAAGGCTGAGGCGGAAGAATCGCTGGAGTCCAGCAGGTCGAGGCTGCAGTGGCCGGAAGCGGCCACTGCACTCCAGTCTGGGCGACCGAGTGAGACTCCAACTCAAAAAAAAAAAAAAAAAAAAATGAAATTGAGGTTTTGGTTGTTGAAATTTAGAAGTTCTCTACATATTCTGGATATTAGTCTGTTATCTAATATGTGTGCTTTGCAAATCTTTTCTTCCATTTTGTAGGTTGCATTTTTGTTCTCTTGATATTATCTTTTGATCCACATTTTTAAAAGTTTCATCAATTCCAATTTGTCTATTTATTTTCAATTGTCACCAATATCTTTAGTGTCATATCCAAGAAATCATGTCAAATCTAACATTGTAAAGCTTTTGCTCTTTGTTTACTTCTAAGAACTTTATTGTTTTGGGTATTAAATTTAAGTCTTTGATCTATTTTGAGTTAATTTTTGTATATGATCTTAGTAAGGGTCCAACTTTAATTTTTGCATGCAAATTTTCAGTTTTGCACATATTGAGGAGTTTATTTCTGTCCTTATGCTAGCACTCTACTGTTTTGATTACTGTAACTTTTTGATAAGTTTTGAAATCTGAAAGTGTGGGTCCTGCATCTTTGTTCATCTTTTTCAAGATTGTTTTGACATTTGGCATCCCTTGAAAATCCATAAAAATTTTAGGATGAGTTTTTCTAAGTCTGCAAAAAAAATATCATTGGGATATTGACAGGGATTGCATTAAATATCAGTCACTTTGTGTAATATTGATATTTTGATAATATTAAATCTTCCAATTCATGAACATGGGATGTATTTCCATTTGTTTATATCTTCTTTAATTTCTTTCAGCAATATTTTATAGTTTTCATTTTACTAATCTTTTGTCTTTTTGGTTAAATTAATTCCTAAGTATTTTATTCCTTTCAATGCTATTAAAAATAATATTGTTTTTATAATTTCCTTTTCAGATTGTTCATTGTTAGTGAGAGTGGCCGTTAAAGTTTCCACCTATTATTGTAGAACTGATTATTTCTCCCTTCAATCCCTTTTGACTTTGTATATTTTGATGGTTTGTTATTAAGCATATAAATGTGCATAACTGGTACATCTTCTTGCTGTATTACATCTTTTATTGATAAAAAACTGTAGCCAGACCCAGTTCCAGTCATTCATTGCCCAAAAACTAAATTTGAGAGATGAGTGTTGGTAGAAAGAAAAATAAGTTTTATTCAGGAACTGGCAACCAGATGAGATGGCAGACTAGTCACAAAGACCACCTTGAATTTTCAGGGTGCTCAAAAATGTATTTAAAGGGGAACTTAGTGTAGAAAACATGTGAGAGTGGCATGGAGTTCAGACCTGTATATCTCATTCTGACTTCTTGAATGACATTCCTCCTGGAGGTTTGGTTGGTGTTATCCTGACTGCAGTTAGGTTATGGATTAACCATTTATAACTCCCTCTAAACCAGAAGGTCCTGTGGGAAGGTTCTGGTCTATTTTTAAGATGTGCCTCTGGAATTCTTAAGCAAGTGTATAATCAGATAAGCATGCATTTGGTTGCAAGACCATGGGAAAAGGGCATCTTTGAACACTTGATAGGAACATAAATTGGTACAGTCATTATAGAAAATAGTATGAAGTTTCTTCAAAAATCTAAAAATAGACTTCCATATGAACCAGCAATTCTACTTCTGGGTATATAACCAAAGGAAATGAAATTACTCTCTCAAAGAGATTTATGCACTCCTATGTGCATCACAACATCATTCATAATAATAAAGATATGAAAATAACTTAAAAGTTCATCATCAGATGAGTGGATAAAGAAAACGTGATACACAATGTAATATTATTCAGCCTTTAAAAATAAAGAATTCCTTCTATTTATGACAACATAGATAAATCTGGAAGATATAATGCTAAGTTTAAGAAGTCAGACATATAAATACAAATACTGCATGGTCTCACTTATATATGAAATCTAAAATAGTCAAACTCATAGAAGCAGAGAACAGTACAGTGATTGCCAGAGACTGGAGGGAAGCAAAACTGGGGAGATGTTGGTAAAAGGATACAAAATTTCAGTTATGCAAGATGGATAAATTGTGAAAATCTACTATGCAGCATAGTGATTATAGTTAATAATACTGTATAATATACTTGAAAAAATTTGTTGGGAGGGTAGACCTTAAATCTTGTCACCACATACAAACAAAGAAGATAGCAACTATGTTAGGCAATGACCAGGTTAATAAGTTTGACTGGTGATTATTTGACAATGAATATGTATGTAAAAACATCAAGTTGTACACTTTAAATATGTACCATTTTGTCAATTATATTTCAAGAAAGCTGAAACAAAAAAGACTCAAGCTAGGAGACTGGTTCTTATCACAGCAACCCGTTACTTTGTTCCACTTATAAAAAGTTGTGAGATGGAAGTACTTAATTTATTTTTATTTACTTAAATTTATGATTTAGTAATTCCATCTTCTTGATTGAAACAGAAACTACTGTTATATCTTCCACTGATCTATTTCTAGTGCCTAGAAAAGTGCTTAGATTGTAGTAATTAATCAGCAAAAAATGTTTGAATTAATGAATGGAGAAAGAGTAGCTTTAGTTTCGTTTTGTTCTGTTGGAGGAGGACATGAGGAAGACAATCTTTACTTAAACTTGAAGCAAGAAAAGTAGATACTTGTGAAACATGCAAGGAGGTGGCTCCCACTCACCGAGTTGGATACATAGGCTTATAGCATTGACAATTGTAGAGTTTGGATATATAAATTTTGGAACCATTATTTTATGAATGGGCCATGAATGGGGATGGCATGATCATCCACAACTAAGAGTGCAGAATGATAAAAGAAAAGTACAGAAAAAAATGTTATAAGAAACAACAACTTTCAAAGGGTGGGTAGAGGAGTTGCTTGTTTAATAGACTGAATAGGATCTGGAGTGATAGACAAAAAACAAGGCAGTGTCATGGACACCTAGGAAATAAACTTTTAGGAAGCAGCAGGCTGAAGTGCAGTGGCAAACCGCTCACGACCACCGCAACCTGGATCTGCTAGGTTCAGGCAATCTTTCTGCTTCAGCTTTCCAAGTAACTGGAACTACAGGTGTGAGCCACCACACCTAGCTAATTTTTTTTTTTTTTTTTTTTTAGAGATACGAGGTCTCACCATGTTGCCCAGGCTGGTCTTGAACACGAGGGCTCAGGCAATCCTCTCGCTTCTGCTCCCAAATTGCTGGCATTGAGGCAGAGGGATTACCTGAGCCCAGCGGGTCGAGGCCACGGTGGCCGTGAGCGCGCCACTGCACTTCAGCCTGGGCGACACAGTGACACTCAGACTCAAAAAACAACCAAAAAAATGGGTGATGAACTTGAATAGATATTTCTTCAGAGAAGATCAATAAATGTACAAAAAGCATATTAAAAGATGCCAACACCAGTCAGGTGCGGTGGCTCATGCCTGTAATCTCTGCACTCTGGAAGGAGCAGGTGGCGGCAGAGCAGAGTCAAAGACAGGAAGATCATTTGAGTCCAAGGGTTTTAATAGTTTTCATTCTCTTTATGAAATATGAAGTTTTTGCCAGAGAATTTAGAGAGCAGAAAGGCAGTTCATTGTTTGAGTGTGAAGTAACTGAATGAAATAGCCTTTAAGGAATATTACTAGAAAATGCAGTAAGGTACAATATTTGTATCAGCATAGTGAAACTCCACGAATCAAGATTAATTCAACTTTTTTCTATATAGTTACAGAGACTGATGATGTTACAGGCATGTTCTATACATTTCACTAGAAGAGGAGGTAAGAAGACAAAGCTATTGCCCCACGTGTAAATTAAATCCTAGTTGGAAATTTTATATTAAAAATATTCAAAAATTAAAATGTTAAAAATAAACTGAGCATATTTCACAACTCATTGAAGTAGACTTTATGTTCAGGATTTTCAGAACTGGGTGCTGAAATATTATATTATATCCAAATGAGAACAAGAGATATTGGTAAAATTATTTGTATAAAAAAATCTCTGTTTTTGTTTCACATCATTACATAATGAATATTTCTGTAGAATTACATATATTATTTAATTTTTAAAACCAAAACAAATGGGAAATATCAATATAATAAATATTTTATTTTCATAACATAGTCATTTAATATTTACATAGCCTTTCATTGCCATATGCTGATCTGATAGAAAATTCAAACCATGTGTTGTAGAAAACTGGTTTTATTTTACAAATTCATCTGGGGCAGGTACCTGAATCCTATTAGCAATTACAAATCATGTAAAACACATTTTCTTCACTAGCCATGACATTTCTCTGTGAGAAATATCTTTCGTCTTCTCCTGAGGGAACCATATAATATAAAAGAATTTCACTGAAAATGTGTATCAAGAATTGTTTCTTGATTACAGTGTCATGCATCATTGTGCTGTGGTTTAAAGTCTTTGTGCTTCCCTTGAAAACACTGTTTTTTGAGCACTTCTATATCAGCAACTCAAAATGTAATGTTCTGAAACCTGGCACTCGAATTGTAAACTGAGATGAATACTTTTTTTATAAGAATTAGTGCAAGGTAGTCAAGCCATTTCACTTTTTAATGTAGTTTCTAGGACTTTCCTAGTCATCCACAAATAAAACATGTTCTCAGTACTTTTAAAGATTAATAGTTCAGCAATATGTTGTGCAACAGCAAGATAAAAATTAAATAAAGGCTGATGCCAAAAGAACTTACTTTTTTATTCTGGGATATAAAGAACAAAAAAGACTGAATATTGTTCTCAAGTGACTTTTAACTAGCAATGGTACAGCAACTATTTTCAACATACTAAAAATAAATCAAAGTTATAATCTCTATTTTGGATCCTCTAATTATCTAGCTTTTAGTATACTGAATGCATTAAGCCTATCCACACACGAACACATTGTGAAGGAAAATCTGACTCAAAGACTTAGATACGGTCAGGCAACACACGTGTGAGGGTAATGTTTTGAGTTCTCCACCATTTTCATAACTTTTAACATGTCGAATTTTTGGACTATCATCATATGCTTACAAACCCTATTTTATTTTAAAATAAACACAGAGAAATTTCAAACGCATCTCTCATTTTTAAGTTAGAGTATCATTCTTCTGGATTTTTTTGTAATATGTTCAATATCCAAGTCACTCCACTGGTCTGCCATCTTGTGTTATCTTCTAATGGAGCAGTATGCTTCCAAATGAGACATTACTTTTAAAACTTATCACATGGTCTGCTGACTTTACTGGGACTTAAACCTGTATAAGATAAATGAATACGGTGTTCGTAAATTATCTTCATTAGAGACTACATATCTGATAAGAATGGATAATCTTAAAGAATCATCAAGCAATGTCCTTCATGTCTAGATTACTGACTTTTATACTTTTTTATTTAATTAAGCTTATAAATGTCCATCACATATTTGGATTTAATTATTATGTTGATGATTTTATTCAATTTCTTTTTACATTAGAAAACACTAATGTAATGGCATTCTCAAAAAATGCAAATTAATTAAGTACGTCTAGATTGTAGAAAACTATAATTTTTGAATGCATCCCATGTGATACAAGAAAAAAATAATTCTTTGAAGTAGAATGTTTTGCTTATTTATCTAACTATAAAACATCTACCTATATATAGATGTATATATAATGTATAAAAGAGTGATTCTCTATTCTTGCTGTATTTTTTCCACGAATGCAAACACTTTAATTTTTAATATTAAAATAATTTACAGTGCATTTATTCTGCATCAATAGCCTCCAGAGCTGGGATTTGAACTCATGCAGTTTGGCTCTAAAGTACATGCTTTTAACCCACAAATTCCTTCGCAAATATTTTTTAATAGTTCAATTAAAATCAACTGCAGTTTTACACACAAATTGTTACTGAACAATAACCATAAAGCACTGCACTAGATATTTTAGAGTCTCTTAAGAAAATAGACTATAGAAGTTCCTACTAGCGAAGGCAAAGCTGTGCTGCGATGCAGTCCATAAGTTGTGGAAGTTAGGGGGGTATTTCTCAGTTTTATAAATAGTTCCACCTGAGAATATCCAGAAAGATTTCCCCAGTTTAACCGTGATGGTTTGTCCAGAGACTGTCCTAGTTTGAGTGCTGAAAAACTTTTGTCTTAGGAAATCCTCAGGCCCTGGTAAACCAGGATAGTTTGTCATTATAATATGACCTGGCAAAAGCAAGACTCAACCCCAAATAATTGAAAACAGGAAATCAGGAGAATAATTTGTACACAAATGTTCATAACAGCACCATTCACGATAGCCAACGGATGGATTAAGCAATCCAAACGTCCATTGAAGGATAAATGGATTAATAAAATGGGGTATGTACATATAATGGAATAATATTCAGCCATAAAATGAATGAAATACTAATGTATACTACAACATGAATGAACCTCAAAACATATTAATTGAATGAAACCAGACACAAAAGGCCACATAGTGTATGATTTCATTTTTATGAAAAATCCAGAAGAGATAAACTCATGGAGACAGAAAGTAGACTGGTGGTTATCAGGGGCTGGGGAAAGGGTTAAAGAGTGACTGTTTAATATGGAGTTTTCTTTCACAATGATATACACATTCGGAAAATAAATGGAGGTAGTAGTTGCCCAACATTGAGAATGTACTAAATGTCACTGAATCTTAAAATAGTTCATTTTATGTTATGGGATTTTCATCTCAATTTTTGAAAAGTATATTTGACCTTTGAGCAACTGTGAGAGCTTAACTTGTGCACAGATTTTTTTCAGCAACAGTAACACTGAGTGTGCCTGCTTCTGCTGCCTCGCCTTTCACATCCTCCCCCTTTTCTGTCTCTGCCACCCTGAGACAGCAAGAACAACCCCTCCTCTTCCTCCTCCTCAGCTTACTCAACATGAAAATGACAAAAATGAAGACCTTTATGAAGCTCTCCTCTTTCACTTCATTAATATTAAATATATTTTCTCTTCCTTTTTTATTTTCTTAGTATTTTCTTATCTCTAGCCTATTTTATTGTAAAAATATAGTTTATAATACATATAACATGCATAATATGTATTAATCAACTATGTTATCAGTAAAACTTCCAGACAACAGTAGGCTATTAGCAGTTAGGTTTTGAGGGGATTCAACAGTTATACATGGATTTTCTACTGCATGGAAAATTGGTGTCCCTAACTCTCATGTTATTCAAGGGTCAGTTGTAGTAAGAAAAATTCTAGACAGCAAATAAAACATTTCAAACATGCACTACTGCACAGTACTCTACAAAAAATTAAAAGAACTAGTCTTACAAGGTACATAATTATCATTAACTAGAATAATCATAATTTACCAGAATAATCTAACAGAGATAAAAGATTAAATGGTATTAATACTTTACTATAATGTGTGCCAGCTTCATTTAAAAAAATTTTTTATTTGTGTTTCTGTGAAAAAAAAAGTAACTTTTTCTTAAATCGTATTTTGATGGCAGTTTCTTAAGTTATCCATAAATAGTCCCAGTTTTTGCCTATTTATTCTATAACTCTACCTGCTATGAACTCTCTACAATAGCATGAGAAGTGAGATCAAAGAGGTCAGAGTGACACTTGTTTAAAATTATCACCAAATAATAGTACAGGAAAAATCTTTGACCAAAACCAACAGATTTGCTAAAAGTCATGAGGTAATAGTATTCTAGCTAATTCCCTTTAGGAAAATAATGTCATTCTTTTAGGATTTAGCAAGAAAAAGAATGTGCAGCTACTGTAATTTGCATCAACTGAAGCATTACATTTCATGATTTACTTGTTCATTGAAGTATATGAAATCAGATGTAATATTTCTACCAAGAAACAATATTCTTACTACCAGCTAAATATCCTTATCCACTAAGCCAATGGGAAGACTAAAAGTTAACCTTAGCACTTAATCTTTGTTATTATAAATCTCACCTTCCAGGTTATGCTGCTTTTTTTTTTTCAATTTAAATTCAGTTTCCAAATGCATCATTGATTTTTTTCTTACAACATATCAACTCATCTGTGCATGAGCTAATAAGCAAATGAAATGCTATCTCTAAAATTAGATTTCATTCTCTTGGTTTAGTTCCTAGTGTCCCATTACCAATCCTTCACTGCCAAAATATATTATTTCAAAACTAGAGCATGTGATGTTAAAAATCATTTCACTAAAATACATTTGTCTTTATTTTGAGGTACAGTTGTTTTTATCATTGTAAAATATTTATTTTTCACCGAACATGTGATTGCTTTTCTGGTAATATTTTCTACTGATCTTCAGATTATATTGTTTTATCTACAATTCCCGAATTAAACATAACTATTTATCCAAGTACTCACAATAGCAGAGAGATCACTTTTATGTGAATAATTATCCTTGGCTTTCTTGGATTTGCGTGATGTGCAGTTCTGATGTATATTCTATTCTCAAGTAAGTATGCAATATACCCGAGCACAAACTGACTTTTTCATCCCCTTAGTTAATTAAACAGGATTTTTTTTTTTGGACACTTAAATTTCTCATGACTTTATTATCTGCATAATAATTCAATAAGCACTAGATTAAAGTACTTTAAAAATGTATGAAAATTACTGATCTCAGATGCTTCAAATTATTAGAAATGAACAAAATCAGTAAAAGTAATTTATGAAGTGACATTTTATGTGCACTATACTTATCACAGAATTTCTATACATTATATATATACATTATAGAAATTCTGGGATAAGAGAAAAATAGCTTCTAGTTGAGATGACAAAGGCAAGATCTCATGAGGAATTTGAGATGGCAGAAACAAAACTGTGGAATTAGGAAGGTTCAAGGTGTGTTTGGCAACAATAGGTCCAGAAGCATAGACTGGAGAGAAGGATAATACAATTAAATGTAGTTTTTTAAAAGGCCAAAAAAGGTGAATGTGGGCTGGAATATCAAATATTTTTAGTCAACAAAATCTTAAAAATTTGAAATTTATTCTGTAGACAATAAAAAATTTTGAAAGTATTTTGATCCTCCTCCCACAACAAATATGATAAATAATATGGCAGTGTAAGCATGATCCATGAGGGTACAGAGAGACCAGAGGCTGCAAAGTCAGTTAGGAGTATTCAGTATTTGAGGTGTGTGGCCCTAATGATGTGGAGGTGTTGGATTTTGGTGGAAAAAGTTAGTTATCTAGCAAAAAGCAAAATAATTGTACCTAGCACATGAAACACCATGGTTGCTAGGAGCATTGTGTTGCAATTAGAGCAGTATAGAACTCAGGCAGGTTTCTTGGTGAAAACAATGACCAGTTTTATGTAGGATGACATATGTCTAGTTTTCTGGATCAGTCCCTGTTTACATCTCTTGCTCAGGAATAATGATTAATAAGGCTTAATTAAGATATTTTTACTCTCAAAATGTCATGGCTTGGCTAATACATTACATCAGAACCTTTATTATATTATTTAAGAAAATAGCATCTTCCTTGGCGTTGTGGCTCAGCCTATAATCCCAGCACTTTGGGAGGCTGAGGCGAGAGGATTGCCCAAGCCTGGGGGTTTGAAAGTAGCCTGTGCAACTTGGTGAGACCTTGTATCAATATAAAACCACAAATTTTAGCTAGGTGTGGTGGCGTGTGTCTGTAGTTCCCGCTACTTGGAAGGCTGAGATGGAAGGATCATCTAAGCCTAGCAGGTCGAGACTGTGGTGGCCATGAGTGTGCCACTGCACTCCATCCTGGACAACACAGTGATACTCCAACTCAAAAAAAGAAAAAAGAAAAGAACATCCAAAATAAACTGTAGCGTATGCAATAAGAAAGATAAGACTTTTAGAATAAAGATTAAGGTTAAAAAGAAAGGTTAGAAATTTATTTATATAAAGAGGAGCTTTATTCCTGGAATTAGACTAACTCACTGAATTATATGATAGAAAAAGCAGAGGTTGAAAAATTGCTTTCACAGCATGAAAAGAACAAAGGCATTTAAGGACTACAGAAGTTGTCAGTCACAAGAGGCAGAGCAGAAGTGCAGTGCTATGGAACCAAAAATGAAATACATTCGAGAAAACAGAATCAGACTCCTGGTAAAATAATGCAGATATCAAGGAGATTAAGGCCCAAGATGAGGTCACTGATTCTATGACTAAAAAACTACACAGAGGTGAGCCTCTGAAATCTGAAGGTTAGGATACAGGTAGTAAATTCAACCTATTGTCTACCACCTTGCTTAATAAGAAGCTAACTTATTTGCCAGTATAAAATAGATATTTCTCATCACCCCCCCCTTCAAAATGGTACAATAACATCATCTGCTATTGGCAATATATACCATTGTCAAATGTTTCCAGTTCTATAGGTAGTTTGTTGGGGTGGGACATGTCTTTTATACAGGGGTATATTTGTTTTTTAAAAAAAATAACATATAATACTAAGCATGATTTAAAAAAAATAGCATATATTACCAAGTATGATAAGAACTGAATCCAAATTTTAAAGCAATGTTAGGTGAATGGCCAGTAGTAAATTGGAAGCAGTGATTCTATATTTTGATTTCAGTTTAGATTCATCAAGGTTAAAAAAAAATCTATAATGTTTGAAAGAAACATATGCAGGAAGGAATAAGTTGACAATGGAGAAAGACAAATTGGCTCACTGAATGCTTGAGAAAGGGAGATCCCAGTTCAAAGGTACAGAGGTAAGGAACATGCAACTCTCCAGAACACGAGAAAAGAAAGTGACAATGCAGACAGAAACTGAAGAGAAAAAGGCAGATGAGGATGAAAAAATTCGCATTTAATGACTTCTCGTTTGTCTAGTAAATTGAACAGAACTTTTGAGAATAGGAAGCTGTATGTAATTTAAAACAAAACAAAACAAAATAGTGTATAAAATTTATGCCTGGTGATAATAACTTTACATATCCCCAAACACAACAATCATACCTTATATGCAAAAATGCAGAGCAGCTTCACTTGGCATGCTCCTCCATACCTCTTCATCTATTCATGCATGGATTATTCTTTAAGACTCATCTCAAGCTTTCTTTCCCCAGATCTGTCTCCACTGCTCCGGCACACAGGAATATCACACTCATAGTACTTGCTGTGTGCCTCATATATCTGGTACTTCACCATCTGTAGCGATTTCAAATTGTAAATATTTCTTGCTTGTATTTCCAAAATGATTGCAATCTCATATAATCATAGAGGTTAGACAGTTTTTTTTTATACCATGATGATTTCTCTAATTTCTCATATGTAAAATGGAAAATTTAAATAATACATATATACACAAAACTGAGAGATTGGGAAACAAAAGGGAGATGTTTCCAACTACACAAATATTGTTAACTAACAAGAAATTAAAAAAATAATTTTAAAGACAGTAAGTAAAAAGATATCCATAAAATTACAGCTATTTTTTTATAGCTTGAGGATTCTTAAAGTATTTGATATTGATATTGTATTCTACATAGGCATTAAAAAATCATTTCTAAAATAATATTTAATCATATCAGATAATACATCATAATATAATTTACTCTATGATTGTTTTGGTTAGCAAAATAAAAGCATTCATAGAAGTGAGACTGGAAAATATACACTACAGGTAATAATATTTGGTATCTTTGGCTGGTAAGATCACAGTTGCCTTTTAGGACCTTGCATCTTCCTTGCATGTTTGATATTTTCTAAAGTGAATGTCTATTTCTTATGCAATTTAAATTATTCATATATTTTTTAAGCTCTTGGTTGTTACCTTATAAAACAATTTTTAAATTCATGAAACAAATGACATATATGACATTAGCACAAATAAGTTGTATTAAAGAGAAGTATACTATAATTGTGTGAAAACACTAGATTGTGCCACAATATATAACAATTCTACATTGTTATAATGTGATTAATCAAAAGCTCATATGTTTGATTGCTTCCAAATATGTCAAAACAAGATTTGGTATGACAGGATTTAACATAGCATTTGGTCAGTCATAGAGTCACTTTTATATGTAAGGCTATGTGATAAGTACTGAAAATGTGTCACAGGAAAGAATTCTTGACCAAAATTTATTCATAGTTTGAAATTATTTTTTTAAATATGCAAAGAAAGCCAGGCACAGTGACTCACGTCTGTAATCCCAGCACTTTGGAAGGCAGAGGCAAAAGAATTGCCTGAACCCAGGATTTTCAGACCATCCTGGGTAACTTGACAAGAGCTCATCTCTACAACAAATTTAAAAATTAGTCAGGCTTGATGGCATGTGCCTGTACTTTCAGCTACTGAGAAGGTAGAGGAGGAAGGAATGCCTGAGCCCAGAAGGTCAAAGTTGTGTTGGTTGTGAGTATGCCACTGTACTCCAGTTTTGGTGATAGAGTGAGACTTGGACTCAAAAAAAAAAAAAAAAGAAATTAGCTCTTTAGTACAGTGTGATAAAGACTTTAGTACAGTATGATAAAGACAATATATAAGAAAAGGATACATGCACATTTTTTAAAGGGGTCAGAGAAAAAATTGATATTGTTTCTTAAATGTAAATATATTTCCTTGCAGAGATAGCCAATTTTGTTATATTCAAAAATGCTTACTTTCTAACACTGTAAATTCTGTAGAGATGTTGAAGTCATTTATATCAAAATATGAATTCATGATTCCATGATGGTAAAGAATGCCAATAATTCAATTGGGAAATTAAAGGAGTTTGGAAAACATGGAACCATTCAAACTATAAAGGACCATTATGAAGTTAATTTCCTTATATTGCAAGGAAAGTGTGTAGTATTCTAAATAAAGCAAAATGATTAGTGATGTAGACAAAAATGAAGTGGGAGAGAAGATAGAAAATGTGACATCAAGGAAGGGGAGCTTATTTAAAGTCTAAAGTTAAAAAATAAATGGAGAGCACTCTGGGAACCCTCAATGTGAGTTTGACGTTTGACCTGATGGAGATGAAGGAGCAGGTCCAAGAAATATGAGGGGAATGGTGTTTCAGGCAGAGGGTCAGCAGCAGCAAAGGTATTGAGGCAGGAGCATACTTGAGGTATTGAAAGAAGTACAAAGAAGCCCCAGAGTTGACTTACAATGAGTGGTGGGGTTGGAGAGTACAATGGTAGAAACTGAATGTAGACACTGAGGATGGCCAGCACACACAGAGGTCTGCCCCCCTTGTAAGGATTGTGGCTCTTTCTCTGAGTGGGATAGAAAGCTTTGGAATACTTTAAGCAGGAGTAATGTGATTTTAATCTGATTTTGATCTGAAAATCAGTTGTCTGATCTCTTGAGGTGAAGGCGTGGGCAGGAAGCAGTGGAAATGAAGCGAGAGGCAGAGACACTAGTCAGGAAGTACAGCAGTAACCCAAGTGAAAAATGATGGTGGTGTGGGTGGTAGCCGTGAAAGTGATGACTAAACTGTTAGATTCTCAAAATATTTTTGAGGAGAAGACAAACAGCAGATGATAGTGTTTTAGAAAGAAAGGGGAAGAATTTTTAAAGGTGTAAAATAAGGACTTACATTTATTATTTCACGTGGTTTTTCAAAGTTCAGTGTCTTCAGAGGAATATAGGAACAAGTATATAATTTGAAAGTGAATAAAAATTTTGAGCAGAAGACTTTTACATTCATTATCTAGCTCTATAAAACTGTTTCTACCCTCTGTTCTGTAGTAATGTATTTCCGTTTTCACATTGTTTGGTAAATATTCTTTTTATTTTGCCTGGTTCCCATTGGCTTTGTGTCATTTCTCATTGTAAAAAATGAAAGGAAGGAAGAAAGAAAAGAGGGTGGGAGGGAAGGCAGAAAGGGGGGAAAGAGGAAGAAAAGGGAAGAGAGAGAGAAATAAGAGAGAGAGGAGTGTAAAATGTTATATAGAGAAAAGAGGGCACAGGGTGGGTGAAAGTTGGTTAAAATCAGAGTCTGCCAGCATTCTCTTGGAAGTCTGAGAGACCAGGTGCTAGCTGACAAAACTCAGGGAACTTGGCTAACTGTGTGTTGGGGAGGCATAATATTCTGACACTATATCTGGGAATCAAATAGTCTAAGAAGATGGAGTCTAAATCAGTGACAATATAGTCAATTTAAGTGGAAAGCTTCATTCTAAGAATGCAGGATGAGGAAAAAGAATAAAGTTGCAAAAGCATCAGGGGTGGGAACGACAGAATGGTGGGACAAGCTACAGACTTTGTAGGAATTTCTTACCTAGATCTCTGCAAAAAGGAGTGTTCTGGTGTTTAAAGGCTAGTACCTTTTCCTTCCACTCAATTCTAGCTTTGGAGCATGTGGTAGGCAGAATAGTGACCCCCAATGATGCTAAGACCCTAATTGCTAACATGGTGAAAAAAGCTTTGCTAAAGCCTCTCAGAGGCCTTTAGCTCTTATGCCAAATAAGAAATTATAACTTTGTAACTGGTATTTCTATATTATTCCAGGGACATAGGTTTCAAACCAAGCTAGCTGTGGAACCTTTCTGATACACGTTACTAGACAATCCAGCAAAACATCTGATGACAGATGTCTTCCAGTGTATCCTCTTTCTGAGTCACCTAACGCAGATCTTTGGCCCCATGTTATAGATACACAAGAAGGATTTTGAGCGATTCAATATAGTTACGGTTTAGGAAGACTGTATGAGATAAATGATTAGGCTAAAGACATGAGAGACCTCTGCATGCATGTCCAAGTATGGCAAGCTAAGAAGACTACAGCTATGGTCACTCAATGGGAAGGCCAGGGGACTAAAAACAGAAAGCACTGTGATCAGTAATGTAGGAGAGTAAACAGATGTTAGAGAGGAGAATCCTTTTTGTATACTTTGAGACTGCTGTCCCGTAAACTACATATAGGAGGTGTTGCTCAGAAGGCAATGGAATAAGTAGTTTTAGAGCTCTGGAGAGTAGTGTAGGCCAATTAAAACCAGTGGGGTGGTAGTGTTTGCCCTTGGAGATGGCAGGGTGAGAATAGAGCTTAGGACAAAGCCCTGAGGAACAGACACATGTAAGGAATGCAGAGAGGAGTAGGAACTCCTATAGGCAATCTCAAAAGAACAAGCTGAGAAGGAAGATCATAGGCAGAAAACATAATATCTCTCATACCAGTCAGAAAATTTGAAGAAAAAAATCTTTATTCACAGTGACAAATCACCAGAGATGTCTTTGTATGTCTTAAGGAGTCCGGGGAGAGCCCTGACTGGTAGTGTTTGCTGATTTCTGTGTACGTATTCCCAACATGTTTGATTTCAAACTATCAACATGATGTCGATTGGAGCCAGTCCCTGCCTACCACAGCATCAAGTGTAACTAAAGTGGAGCTGAAGTAATTCATTAGATTGCAACTTTCATTACTGAAACTCTTTTCTGTGTGTATTGGAGGAGGGAAGGAGAAAGATAGAGGAGTGTTCCTGAGAGGCCTGAATACAATATCCTTCTGCATGTCACAAAACTCTGCTTCTATCCTCATTCTCAGTTATAGCAAACAAATTAATAACCTTAATAGAAAGTGTATCCATGACCTAAAACACTAAGCAAAATTTCCGACATTTCAGCTACTGTAGCCATATAGATTTCTTTCCTATCCATTGACTAACAGAATGGCACGTTTTTAATTTCAAAGGTATATAAAAATAAAAATAACGACAGCTGTGTTAGAAATAGGAAAATAAAAATTGTATCTTATTTTAAAGTTTAGTAATAATATATCATGTGCAATTAATACTTAAAAGAATAAAATGAATTCCTAGTGCTTTGATTGCTTTTTATCTTATTATTTTTCATAATTTGCACTAAGTTGTTGACCTATTAGAAAAACATATGTACTTGAATCACACCTATCCTGTAAACATTTTTTAGGACAGAGACAATATTCTACTTTTCTGAACACTAATAAACTATCTACTATGAAAATTTTCACCTTTCAATCAAATATGTCTTTCTATTTTCTATTTAATGCCTAATAAAAAATTTTACAGACTTTTCTAGTGAGAATATTTAATAAGATTGCTAATTAAGAGGTTGATTAGAAGGAAAGAAAGGAAATAATAACTTAAAATTACAAAATACTTGTCCATTATAATATCCAGCACAGGTTTGCATCTTCTTTAGGAACTCATTATATATAGAAGGTCATTTTCTATTTACACCCCCCAAATTTTATGTTTTTAGATGTTTTCAATTCATTGACCTGAATACATTTGAACACAACCCAACCACTAGGTGTCTGTTGCAATCAGCCCCACAATGTTGTGAGAAATTATCACTGAGAATAGTGACTAGCTTGATGCTATGACTTAATATATTCATCACCTACTTGGCTCATTTACTCGACACTAGCTCACAAGGTCTCCTGTCACCCAGTTCATATTCACATGCTTCATCTTTTACCAGACAGCATTTTTTTTTTCCTGCTTGGAAATAGGGACACTATATTTTACTTAAGCTAGTGTTTTGTGTATGCTGGTTTTCTTTCTCAAAGCACTAAAGTTGCTTTCTGGTTACTGTATAGCTCTTAAGTTTGACTAAAGCTTTTCTCATGGGTCTGAAAGACAGTAGAAATTGGGTTATATCTCTCCAGATATCAGAGCAGCCACTATAGAAAAAAATATTCTTGTCTGTTATTACTAATATAATTCCATTCTTTTAAAAGCCTACTCAAATTTCAAAACTCAAGTTCTTATCTTTAGGATATGCTTTTTTGTATTACATTAATTGACCCATTGAAAATATCTTCTTTTTGCTAATATGTGATTTTTCATCTTGATTTAATGTTAATTATCTACTGGCTGGACTTTCCTTTGTTGTTTGAGAGATTTCTTAATCTATGTTAAGTAAGTAAATGCTTATTGCTACTCATTTTCAAGTATCCTCCATAGAGCTGCCCACAGAACTGCAGTTTGATCTTGAATAAATACCTACAATTCAGAATGGTAGACCTCCTGATTTTTAAAATTTGGGTTTATGTTAATATTATTTTTTATTTTCCTCACTCATGACTCATCAATGTAGTATTGTGTCTCTGTGAGTGAGAGTAACATAAACGTTTTTTATTACTTATTAGTGACTTTAGACAATTAGTTTTTTTATTCTTAGAAGTGAATTTCATAAGCATCTCTTAATCTATATTTTCAGATGAACATGGTTTTCTAAATTATTGAAAATGTGATTCATATAATCTAATAATAGACAAGCAGTTCAAAACATATTTTCATTAATTTAGCTTAATCTTGCTAATACATGCATTGCAGATACTAATTTTGACTAGCAAAAATCAGTTTTATGAGACTAATGCAAAAGAACATCAAATATCAAGTTAATTTCTTGCTGCAATGGTTTCTCTGTCATTTTGATCATGAGATCATTTTTATGTGATTTCTCTCTGCAAATAATTTGTATAGTCAGTAAACTCTCTTTGACATTTTCCGTAATAGTATTTCATTTTGATGTCAAGTGAATTTACAGAATTTTTTGGTTTGCTCTCCCAACAACATATCTACCATTATATCAATTTTTCCTTGGTCTGTCATCAAAACTAAACTTTGTGCAACTGAAAAACAAATATACAATAATCACAGAAAAATGTGGTGTTAGAGTTAAACAGGTGTGTAAACTTAGAGTGCTCAAAAAGTCAGTGTAAAAATTACCTATTTTTTTTTTTGAGTCGGAGTCTCACTCCGTTACCCAGACTAGAGTGGAATGCGGTGGCATGCTCATGGCCACCCCAGCGTCGACCTGCTGGGCTCTGGCAATCCTTCCACCTCAACCTTCCAAGTAGCCAGAACTACAGCCGCACTACCATGCCTGGCTAATTTTTGATATATTGTAGAGATAGTTCTCGCCAAGTTGTCCGGGCTGGTCTCGAACCTGCGGGCTCAGGCAATCCAAAGTGCTGGGATTACAGGCTGAGCCACTGAGCCCAGCCGAAAATGACCTATTAATAGAGCACTTAGTAAAAGTAGAAAGAAATAATATTCTAACTTAATAATTTTCCTAAATATTTTATCATGTTCAAACTGCAAATATCCTTTCTAACATCAACTAGCCTATCTTTGGTCTAAATGAAAATATTCATATATAAGGTGCATTGTATTTGATTATTAGGTCATTAACATTAATCTTTTTCTAGTCTTTCATGCTATTTGATGTCAATATATAAAAAATTACTTTTATCAACTTTTATATCTCTGAAACAGAATACTTATACCCCACTAACAGTTAAACACTACTAGTGAAATTATGCACACATTAGTTAACAGATGTTTTGTGAAAAAAAAAACAATTTTTGTTGTGAGTGCCAGTTATTTATTATTTTGCTGCCACAGAGATCACATACCACAGCCATGGAATTTTCTTTACACAATATGGCCTGCTTTATAACTTAATACCAGAGCAAACTTAATGGTAGAATAATAACTGTGCATAAATTTAATCATCAGAAAGAGGTTTAAGTTTTTTTCTTTTTCTAGATTTTCAATAAAATTGCTAATCAAATTTATAGTCAATAATTGAAATGTTTTGAAATAACTTTCTGCACCTTCTAAGAAAATGTTTTTAGAAGTGATATGAATATATTTGCTTTTAGAGGCATTGTTATTCCTATATGTTTAGGATAGTAACTTTATGTCTAGAAAGCCCCAGAACAGGAGTCAAACCAGAAAAATAATCTTAGAACATCATAAATTGAAATTGTTATTTGTCCCAGTGTATATTTTCTTTGTCAGTAGTCTTATAGCTCCTGGATTTAACACATACTATATAACAGTGTTTGAGATTCCATCCCCACAAACACTCTTTTATCAACTTTAACTTCTCTCAGGAACGGAAGCATTTGTACTTTTCAACAGTCATTGACATTAGTGTGTATATTTTCACATTTTTAAATTCATGAATGGGTCCATAACTGGTATACTTGGACTGGAAATTATTCAAATATAAACCACATATGCAAAGTTTTATGCACACTTGTTTTTATTTTGTTAATTTTTTGCATAGTCAATGTAAAAGAAGTAGTGCTGCAGGCAGGCAGCTAAGCCTTGTTCAACCAGTTCATCATCAACGGAACATATTAGCTAAAATATATTTTTTGAAAAATATATTAGCATATCATAGCCCTGTATCAGGAAGAACACAGTGGTTGGCATGCTTCTTGTCAGAATTGCAGATGCGGGTTTGTCTCAGAAATCAAATATTTTATGAATATAGCACAGATGTGTTTGGGTAGATTGTAACAGACTCTTATGTAACAATGTCTTTAAGGAAATAGGTAGTCATTTAAGCAAATATTAAATTGGCATCACATGAGAAATCACAATTTAGGAAAATGAACCTGGAAATGATGGGTATGTAAATAAGAATGGGGTAAGGACCTCAATGTTGTCATGATAAGAACAGTGTAAAGAAAATAACTAATACCAAAAAAACTATGAGATAAATGTTGGTAGCAACAGCACTTGGTAGGATAGAGGCAAGAGAGAAGCAGTAGTCAAATATTAACACAACGGTTCTCCTCTGCTTAGGAAATAGGAAGATTTAAAATAATTTTAACTGCTAAAATAAGAAATTACCAGATTCAACCAAGCTATCAAACTATTTTTAAAGCCATTTAAAAATTGTGAGTAAAGAATTTCAAAGGAATAAAACTCTAAACGAAAATTCTCTTCCTGGAAGACCACATGATGGAGTAGGCTTTTATATGCCTGGATATTGTACTTCAAGTTGGGGACAAGGCATGCAAAAGAGTATGAATATTTTTCAGGAATGGGATAGCCAGGCAAATCTTGAGGAACTGACAGGTTGTCATATCAAATTTAAGTCTGAAGGAGATCTACAGGCGCCATGGCTCAAGCCTGTAATCGCAGCAATTAGGGTGGGTAAGGTGAGAGGATTGCCTGGACTGGTGACCAGCCTGAGCAACATGGTGAGACCCTACCTCTCCAATAAATAAAAAATATTTTTAAAATTTAGTTGGGTGTGGTAGCGCACACCTGTAGTTCTGTCTACTTGGAAGGCTGAGGCGGAAGGATTGCCAGAGCCCAGCAGGTTGAAGCTGGGATGGCCATGAGTGTGCCACTGCACTCCAGCCTGGGCAACAGAGTGAGACTCCAAATCAAAAATAAAGGAGAGCTTTGCTGAATAAACAAAGGCTGAGGATGGAGCTTTGTAGTCTTGTACTTTTGCAGTCATTTAGTCTAGCAGTCCCACTGGTCTCAAGTTCTGTTATCTCAAATGTCCATGGTCCTGAGGCACGCTGGTCCTGCAGAATCAAAGACTCAGGGTTTTAACATCTCATTTCTTAATAGTCTCATGTGCTTTTTGTTTCTCAGAAAACTAAAGTCTTGAAGAAAAAATTTCTTCAGTTTCCAGAGTTTCAAAGTATTTGAGTTGTGCAGTCTAATCTTGTAAGGTATGTTTTCCTTCAGAGTCAGTCATGTGTCACATAACAATAGTTCAGTCAACAATGGACTGCATATATCATGGTAGTCTCATAAAGTTACAATGGAGCTGAAAAACTCCTGTTGCCTAGTGATGTCATAGATATCCTAACATCATAGCCTAATACTTTACTCACGTGTTTGTGACAATGCCAGTGTAAACAAACCTATTGCACAACTAGTCATATAACAGTATAGTGCATAAAATTATGTACATTATATAATATTTGTAATTACATTAAACAACTACGTTACTGGTTCATGCATTTACTATAGTACGCTTTTTAGTCATTATTTTAGAGTGAATTCTTTCTATTTATTAAAAAGTAAGTTAACTAGGAAAGAGTCTCAGGTGATATTCCAGAAGACCTTAGAATAGGATAAGATGTGGCAAAGGAAGAAAGTGATATGGAAAATCCTGACCCTGTATAGGCTAGGGTAATTTGTGGATTTATATTTTGTTTTTTAGCCAAAAAATTCAAAAAGTACAAAAAGCCAAAAAATTCAAAAAGTAAAAAATAAACATAAAATCTCTACAATAAATCAAAAAAAAAAAATTAGCCGGGCGAAGTAGCGCACGCCTGTAGATCCAGCTACTTGGAAGGAAGAGGCTGAAGGATCACTGGAGCCCAGCAGGTTGAGGCTGTGGTGGCCGGGAGCGGCCACTGCA
>CAUYQG010117360.1:0-11319 GCA_963574415.1 Tarsius wallacei
GCTGGGCTCCGGCGATCCTTCCGCCTCAGCCTTCCAAGTAGCTGGAACTACAGGCGCGCGCTACCACGCCCGGATAATTTTTTGATTTATTGTAGAGATGAGGTCTTGCTTGCCCAGGCGGGTCTCGAACCCGCAGGTTCAGACAATCCACTCACCTCAGCCTCTCAAAGGCGTGGCATTACAGGCTGAGCCACCGAGCCCGGCCACTTGTCCTCTTTGTCACTCAGTTTCATTATCTATAAAATAAATAATCCTCATAGAGCAGTTTGAATAGTTTAATAAGATACATTTGTCTCTGCAATATTGTAAGTATTCAATACTATTTAAAACATACTTATCACTTAAATGAGTACATTAAGTTATAACTATCTTTACTTTTATTATTTGCAAATAAATAAATATCTGTTTCATCTTTTCCATTCCCTGTGCCTAATTGTGTGCATGTTTGTATAAACAAATTACACTTTGCATCAAGTGAACTTTGCCAACCTCATTCATGCATCCATTTATTCAACACATTTTTTAAAAGTTACATTTGTCAGGCATTCTGTTAGGTGACGTACATTCAAAGATGAAAAATAAACTATCCTTGATACATACACAGACAACTCCAATATTTATATGGTGAATGCAAGGATATAAAAATTCATGCAATTATTTAATAATCTTAAGGTAAACCCTAACATTTTACTCTGCTCACTCTCTCGATTATTATAAAATCTGTTGCCATAACATTGTTATAATTTGTTATTAAGACTCTATTTTTTTTCTTCACTTAGTTGCCATGTTCTGTCCTCTATTTCTTCCACCCCCTCCATCCACATGAAGAATATTTTCTTCAAGGAAGGATACTGTTGAATAATTCCTCCTTTAATTTCAAACCTCTTTTTAAAATAACAATTCTTTTGACAATATTCCTGAGTCTCAAGCAGTCAGTTTGCTGCTTTATATCTATTTGCATGCATACTGTTCTAAACTTTCGTGCAAAACTTCAAACAAAACAGAAAAGCACATAACACATATGAAACAATTTTAGGTAAGCTTCAGCTTTCAAAATATGTCCAAGAAATGCTGTAACTACTGTTGAGAGGAAGTAAACTGCTGGCAAAGAAAGAGGCCGGAGTTGTCCTTCCCCCAGCTTTTCTTTGATGTGGAAAAATGATTTAGAGATCTGTGCAAAACTCTTGCCAGAGTAAACCACATGTGTTTAGAATTCAAGGCATAGAATAGTCATTCTTCTATGCATCAAGAATATCTATTTAAAACCTTCACCTCCACTTGATTTCTGTATTGTTGCAGCAGAAACAGTATCCTTGCTCCTATAAAAAGCCATCACAGCCACTTGTACTCTGGAATCCATCTCTCATTATTTCTCAATACCTTATTCTATAGTTATCCGTCTTCCATTCTCGGTTGCAACATCAGTTGTTGTTTTGTTGTTGTTGCTGTTTTCGCTGATTCATTTTCTTTAGCATCAAATGCTCTAGGGATCCACAGTCGTCTTCATTGACCACCCATATTTTTCTAGTTACTATCTCATTACTCCTCTTCCCTAAATAGTATACTTATCTATAGATTTAGCTAATAGTACACTTTCCAATTCTTCACTTTCTGCTCTCTTTTCCTTACTTCATTCTCTTTTCTCCACAAATTCTGTACTGATCAATGTCAGTAAGGACGTCGACTTTGTCAAACTCACTGGACATTTCACTATCCTTATATTCCTTGACCATTCAACCGCATTTGACACAGTTGATCACTCCTTACTTAATAAAAACTTTCTTCTATGGATTTCTGAACACATCCTTGTTTTTCTTCCTATATCCCCACCTGCCCTTCCCACTGGCTTTCCTCCCTCTGTCTTAGCTCTTAATGTTAAAGCTCCTTAAGAAGCAGTACTTGGCCCTGAAGATGTATTCTCTAACCAGGTGAGCTCATTCTGCTTTAAGTTTAGTTCCCTTTCCTGAACTGCAGGTACAAACATCTAATTGCCTACTTGACATTTTTATTCGAATGCCTGTGTTTAGAGGTTTTTAAACATGTCGAAAATCAGAAGCTTGCTGTTTTTCAAATATGCTTTTCAATCTTTTCTTTCCTACTCTTCATTTCAGAAAAGGTGTGTTGAGTTATCTTATTCTACATTCATTCTTCCTGTATTTTCCTTGGCATTTCCTAAAAAATAGATTTCAAAGATAGCAATAACGGTCCAGTATAAAAAATATCTTCATTATGCTTGAACATGATAATCCAGAGATATGATCATTTGGTTTATTTGGTGGTTCATGTGACAAACAAAGATGCATTTCCCTAGATTGACTTCAAGTGATTTTAGCTTATTCTAATTTTCTTGTCTTTATGTGTTCTCCTTTGAAGTATTTGATTTTTTATTGTGGAAGAGAATAACTGTGTACTTTGGATATTTGATGCAGATCACAAATTTTTATCTGTTCCTTACAAAAGTGGACTCATATTGCACCACTATTGTGCAAAACCAAAAGGAAAACATGTAATTTTTTTTTTTTTTTTGAGTTGGAGTCTCACTCCGTCACCCTGACTGGAGTGCAGTGGCCGCTCCCGGCCACCGCAGCCTCGACCTGCTGGGCTCCGGCTATCCTTCCGCCTCGGCCTTCCAAGTTGCTGGAACTACTGGCGTGTGCTACCACACCCAGCTAGTTTTTTGATTTATTGTAGAGATGAGGTCTGGCCAAGTTGCCCAGGCAGGTCTCGAACCCACGGGCTCAGGCAATCCACTCACCTCAGTCTCCCAAGGCGCGGGAGCTGAGCCACTGAGCCCGGCTCAACATGTAATTTTTTAAAAACTAAAGCATTTGATGACAGTTTTAAGATATCGGAGATTCACTGTTCATGTGTTATACTATAGAGATAAATTCATAAGCAAATTCTTCTCAGCTATCATGGTAGTTTCCAGAAATTTCTTTAATCAGATGGACATGACGGCTCATGTTTGTAATCCCAGTAATTTGGGAGGCTGAGGTGGGAGGATCACTTGAACCAGGATCCAGGTTGCGGTGAGCTATGATTGTGTCACTGCATTCCAGCCTGGGCAATAGAGAGATACCCTGTCTCTAATGAAAAAAAACAAACAAAAGAAACAAAACAAAAAACAGAAAAGTAATTACTTTAATCAGTTTAATTCTTTTTTCATATTCTCATTTTTTTCAGCTGAACTAGAAAAATAAAAGTTTGGAGACAAATTATATTGTAAAAATAATTTTTTTTCAAAATTCTTTCTCTGACATAAAATCTTTTTCCTTCTGCAGTGTCAGGTAATAAATATAAAATGAAGTTTGGCTTGATCAAATTGACATTTACAGAATACTCTATTCAACGTAACAGAATACACACTCTTTTTAAGTTCAAATAGACAATTCATCAAGATAGGCCATATTTTGGTCCACAAAATATTCATTAACAAATTTAAATATATAGTAAGATACCCATAAAAACATTTAGATCATTTATATTTCAGAATGAAATAAAGTTCAATAAATGTGATATCAGTAACATAAAGATTGCTGGAGAATCATCAAATATTTGGAACTTAAATAGTACAATTTTATAATAACTCATGGATCAAAGAAGTCTCCAGATAAATTAAAAAATGTTTTGAGCTAAGTGAAAGTAAAAGTACAACTTACAAATCATGATGCAGTGAGGCTATGTTTAGAGAAGAATTTATATTAAGTAAATGTATCAGAAAAAGGAGTAAGAGCCAAAATTAATAATCAAAAGTTTCTTTTGTGAAATTAAAGAAGTGAGAGCAATTTAAAATCAAAAAAAGAGGAAGAAAAGAGATAATAAATATTACGGAAGAAATAAATGAAATTGAAAACAGAAAAACAATGGAGTAAATCAAGAAAACAAAAAGATTGTTCTTTGAAAATATCAAATAAAATTTATCAAACCTCAGGCAGGCTAAGAAAAAAGAGAAAATACAAAAATGACATTAAAGATGTTAAAAGAAAGAAAACTAAGGTTCAATATCCTTAGTGAACATACGGATAAGAGACCAAAACAAATAAAAAAGTATTAAGTTAAATCCAAAACTGTACAAAATAATTATATATCATGAACAAATGGGTTTAATTTGAAGTAATAAGACTTGGTTCAATGTGTGAAAAATTAATAAATGCTCTATGAAAAGACTAAATAAGAAAAGCACATTATGATAATGTCAACTGACAGAAAAAATATTTGGCAAAATCCAACACCCATTAATGATATACACTCTGAGTAAATCGAGAGTAACATTCTCAACTTGATAAAGAACACAAACAGAAAACCTAGAGCTAACTTCTTATTTCACAGTGAAAGACAAGATGCTTCCTCCCTTAGGACCAGGAACAAAGCAAATATGTTCACTCTTACTACTCCTTTTCAACATAGTATTAGAAAACCTAGATTAAACAAGAAGACAAGAACAGTAAATAAAAGGTATATAGATTGGAAGAAGAAATAAAAGTATTTCTTTTAGCAGATGACATGATTGTCTATGTAGACCACCACTTAGAACCAAGATAAAAACAAATTCCTGGTACCAAGTAGCAAGTACAGCAAATATGCAGTATTAAAGGTTAGTGTACAAAAGTCAGTTACTTTCCTATATACTAGCAATAAACAACTGGAATTTAACACCTAAAAATACCATTTACTTTATTTAAATAATGAGGTACCTTTCATTTCTTAAGTCATATCCTTTGTGGTTTTATAGCTATAGGTTTTGTTTCAAAGCCACAGTTTGAAGACACTGACTCTGCTTGCATTCAAGTTATGTCTCTCTTTCCATCTCATTTAAAGGTGAATTATTCTATTTATGGAATGGTTGGGCAGACGCAACACCCAGAAGGGTTGACAATGCAGACGCCAAGGAAGCATTCCTATCTTTGCCAACGCAAGTGGGCATTCAAAGGTAGGAATCTATAACCCCCTCGTCAGACTACCAATGATGTATCTAGAATTTTCTGTGGGAAATTTTAATCCTGGGTTTAATGAGAAATTTTAAGAATTTGACTGGAGGCTAATGTTCAGAAATGTAGTCTAATTTTGAATAACATGTTTATACAGAGGATACCCTAATAGAATTTGAAGTTTTCTATTTTTGCAACGCTCACACCCAGCCCCATTTTTGGCATATAGTAACATGTTTATAAATATGGTCAAACCAAAGGTAATGGATCAGATTTGACTTATCCTGGGTTGAAGATTTAAAAAGTATTATAATGCTTATTTTATTAAAAAATATATAATTATATAGATTCATATCTGAGTTTTGTTTCATGAATCAGTATAAATATTTAACTTTTAGCTCAACATTTGGAAACATAGCTGCAACACTCAATCTTGGCTATATATCACCTTAGATATCAAGTTTTATGTTCATTCAATTACTCTGGTACTACTTATATTGTTTCTTCCTAGGCTTCAATCTCATTAAATATTATCTGTGTCATTTAGTCAAAATGCAAATGAAGGTAAATGACAAATTTTTGTGGGAATGTGTTGACAAATCAGCGTGATCAGCAAAATCCATCCATTTGCTTCTTGTATAAACTATAGTTTTGAAAAAGATGCATTAAGATGAATATTTATTAAATAATAAATAGAGCATATTGACCTATTTAGAATCAATACATTCAATTTAAAAAAATAATTAAATATTTATTTATCTTAATGTCATTTAAACATATTCTAGAAGCCTTTCCGTTATATTAAGACAGTGTGCAAGCTCATAATTTTCCACTTATACGACATATTTTCAAGATTATTTCAAATGTCTAAGTGTTTTAGAAAAAAATTTAATCATTACAGATTACCCTGAGTGTCCAAAGTGGCATCAGACTGCTCTACGGCTGGCCAGCATTATAGTGATTATACTGGTGTCCACAGTGATAGGACTAACTGTTTGGGGTGAGTAAATTGAAAGTTACAAGTTCAGGTGTATAGAACAAGATATTTCCTTTGGAGTTTACCTTTATTTTTCTAGCTTCTTCAAAATCATTTATCATGTTTACCTGATTTTTAAATTACTATTATTTTAATTACATTGGTAGTAAATGACAACAGCTCATGATTCCATTACAATTAGCAGTTTTTTTCCTGTACAGAAGAGGCAACAAACTTGTTAATTTACAAGGCCTATTCTGCTCATAATTTTAATTAATTAAACAATATGAAGGGTTGGCAGTCAGAATTCTGTGAACTGAAGTGTCATTTTTTGGTGAAATAACTTAGTTTTATGAAAGTTGATTTGGTCTTTTAAGAAAAATGTTTGACATTACAAGTGACCTGATATCTTATCTGAAGTGTAGACAAAATTCATGAGCTGCTTGAATTTTTAAGTTTAAACTACATTTAGGGTCTGTTCTTAAAGTGAGCTTATGTAAATAAGAGCTATGAATAATTATATTTCTTATTGTTTCTTGTGTGACTTACTACATGTTAGAAGTTGTGCTCAGCATTTTCTATTTATTATCTTTAAGTATTGAAAGAACACTATAAATGTTGAGGATTTTTCTGTTTCATATATGAAGAAACTGAGAAATAGATGTCACATAACTCGTTTAAGATTATATGATTCTAACCTATAAGAGATGCAAACTTAAATATATTTTAATCTTGTTCATATAATATTCTTTCTGTTTTCATTTAGTTTTTTAAAGAGGGAATTTCTCAAACCTCTAAATTTGCATACCTTGCCAAATTTAAGGGTGAACATGCTATGAACAGATTTCCTCCTGACCACCAGTTTGTGTGTTCATTAATAAGTTTTATTTAAATTAATAATTAAAAGGCACAAGCATATATATGTATATATATTCATATCTATCTACTCTATCTAACATCTACCTATCTATATCTAATTAGTTCTACCTTTTTTTTTTTCATTTCTTAGTCTGTCACCTAAGGTTATATTCCTTCAATTTTAACCAGAGTGAGAAGTTTGGTAGTGAGAATGGAACTAAATATTGCGATTGCAAGAACATTTCTCCCAGAAAACAATACAATAATATAAACTTCACAGGTAAGTGGTTTTATTTTATTGTACTGTTGGGGAGGAAAAACTTTTCTTCAATTATTTTAGGTTCATTTCCTGGGGACTGCAAGTTAAATTGACAACACAGAGATTAATAGAAGAAAAGGTTTATTACGATGCATATAAGTTAACAAAAAAGTAACCAGCTCACTAAATGGTTAAAATAAGAGACTGATATACCTAACTTGGTAGAAAATATGGAGGAGGAAATATAGGAGAGTGAGAAAAAGTTGGAAAACTGGATACCAAAGAAAACTAGACGAATTAAGAACCCACAGGAGTGCACTATAGTTTTCCACTGAAATATAAAATTTAGTTCTATAACAACACCCATTTCTTTCAAAGATGATCAAAGTAAGACTATTTTTATCTTCAAAATATATCATCTATTAAACTTGGCCTGATTATTTAGATGAGTGCAACAAGAATAATAATGACTATATAGATCCTTCTAAGATTGCTTTGTTGGAATAAGGAATCACAGATTTGACTTTTAAAAGCCTCTTGAGGTTATGAAACCAAGTTAATAAACTTTTCATCAGACTTCACTTGCAATGTCTATAGATTTGGGTAAAATCCTCCCTGACTGAGGTTTTCCAAATATCCTAAAATTCTTGGGTTTGCCAGGAAATGATCTTTCTTCCTCATATATAATGCTGGAGATCCTGTAAGCTGGGTACCAGTTCATGTTTTGTTCAAATGGCTCCATAAAGTCATCCTTAGGTTTATTTATTTATTTATTTATTTTAAAGATGTGGGGTACAATTCAGGATTAGGTATACAAACGTTGATTATGCAGGTACCCTTGTTGATGAGGTGTGTCCCTCCCTCCCTTAGCAGTTTCCCTCAACCAACCTTAGATTTTTTAAGCTATCTGATAATTTCTGATTTTATACATGTAATGCTCAAGTATGACATTCCAGTCAGTCTTATAACAAATGTTTCCAACTATGTTCAGTTACAAGGAGTACTGATTCTTATTAAACTTATATAAACAACTACATTGCTATACAAAAAGTCAATAAGATTTTCCAAATTTTGGAGAGATCAGGAAGAAAGAAAAGATAAATATTTTATTTTTGCTCACAAAGTTATACTCTACTAATTTGCTTTTAATTGAACATAGCTTAAGAGAAAATAAAGTTTTCTTTTATAAATCCTTCAACTTCTCCATTAATTCTGGAAGTCCTCACCCAATTCAGTACAGTGATCTTAAAGCTATTTAAGTAATATTATCCGAAGTCTGTCTTCCAAAGTACCCGCCATAGTCTTTTCCACAAGTCTTTCTGAAGACAAAGGACTTTGGTCTGTAGATGCTACTTTCTGGAAAGCATTAGAGTAAAAAAATAACTGTCTGAGAATCATAAAAGACTTAAAATGGCCATGGTTAGAGATCCAATGAGAACAGCACAATTTGCAAAAAAATTGTGTTGTGTCTGTGACATATAACATTTAAACTGACAATCAGCATTTTGTCTGATAATATTATACTAGGACATTTCATGGATAGCAAGGACATTGACAAATTTTTAGAACTTCATACAATTTCTAACGCTTATGCTAAAAACTTATACAAATATAACAAAGAAGGTTAAGCAACATTTCATATGCTTCCCTTGCAATTAAGCATATAAAAAATCCAATTAGTTTAACATCTCTTTTTACAAAGTGAATGAAAAAAATTTGAGGTTTTCCAAGTGGCGAATTTGAGAATTTCTTCTGAGAAATCACAGTCAGCTAGAGATCAAGAACAATTTATTTATAATTTTATTTTGGAAAGCTGTCGAAATGTTCAAAGGCTTGAACATTTGATTAAATAGGATTAAATACTTAGTCATCCATTTAATCAAAATGATAATGATAGGTAAAGAAAGTACAGTAAGTCCTTCACATATGAATCTTCAAATTGTGAAATTTCAAAGATGCCAATGTGCATTTTAATGTTCAATCACGTAAGTTAGTTCACATGTCTGGCATGTAGTCATGTGCGTGTAGTCAACCTCTACAAGAGGTTGTGCTATTGTATACTTTACCGTACATTATTGTTTGTCTTTTATGTATTATTTGTGTGTATAGTATTATATATCTATTACAGTATAGTATTATATAGCCAATTATGTTAGTTGGGTACCTAGGGTAACTTGGTTAGACTTAAAAACAAACTGGACTTATGAAGGCGCTCTCAAAATGGAACTTGTTCATATGTAGGGAAGTTACTGTAATAGAAATGTAAACAAAACTCTTAGTTCCTTTCAATACTGAAGAGACAAATTTCTTAGTTAACCAAAGGGATAATAGAGACAACATGAAATATAGAAAATTATTTTGATAAGTCACACAATCTTTGTTTCCTTGAGAGATTTTTTAAGGGGTAAAGAAAAACTTCTTACAACCTCATTAAGAAAAGACAAAATGATCTCAGAAAACTTTGTCATTTTAACAGGAAATAAACCAAACTCTAGTGTTGTGCTGGTATGCTACTGATATCAAAATTCACTCAAAGCCTAATAATAAATTCATTTAATCTTAGCCAGCTTGATCACGAGATACAATTCTCTCTCACTGTCTTTTTTCTTTTTTAGACTCTTCACAACTTTATATATCCATAGAGGCACAATTTTAAGATAAATTGACACTCTTTTTTTCTTAACAAGATACATCTTTCATAACTTGTGTACTTTTCTTAGTTCAAAACACATTACTTTCATTACATACTTTTGTATACAGGGATTATTTTCATCAATCTTATTATGCTTTGTAGTTTCCTCATATAGGTATGAAGTTTTAACTATTAGTAACTTTAATCCTCAATAAAAATTAGAAACTAGTTGATTGTAAACTGTTATATACTTGCATTCTATAGTAATTAGAAAATTTATGAATTTATCACGTTATAATTTCTAGAGGCATATGCTTCCTCATAGCATAATTGTTTAGTATGGCAAAAGAACATGCTTATTAATAGTCCAAAATATCTTTAGTTTCACTTTAAAAATTAGGAAGTCAAAAGTAGGTAAACTTATGTTCAGTAGTTAACATTTCAACATTTTATCTTATTTGGAAATAACATCAATATTAAACGAATATCTATTATTAATGGAAAAACCAAACTCTGTAAAGTATTTTAAAGAGGTTTAATGTTTTGAGCCAAAATTGGTGACTGCAACCTGGTGAGAAAAAAAAACCAAGAAGCCTTGAGTAGATTGTCCTGAGTTGGTCAGATTACAGTTTGTTTTCTACATTTTAGGGAGGCAAGGGTTATTTTAGAGAGGCAAAGAGAGAGACCAATACGTGGAAGGTATTGGTTCTAGCTGAAAAGGTAGGATACATTGAAGCAGGAGTTTGTAGATTATAGGTGGACTTAGAGATACTTTCATTTGCAACTGACCAAAGGAGTAAGAATCTGTCTAAAACTTGGAGTCAGAAGAAAGGAATGTTCTCAGTTAAGGATGCTCTGCAGCAAAATCGAAGGCCTGTAGGCATGACTTAACCCTTGCCTTGCATGGGGTTAATTTGCTTTCTTTTTTTTTTTTTTTTTGAGTTGGAGTCTCACTCTGTCGCCCAGACTGGAGTGCAGTGGCCGCTCCCGGCCACCGCAGCCTCGACCTGCTGGGCTCCTGCGATCCTTCTGCCTCAGCCTTCCAAGGAGCTGGAACTACAGGCGCGCGCTATCACGCCTGGCTAATTTTTTGATTTATTGTAGAGATGAGGTCTTGCTTGCCCAGGCGGGTCTCGAACCCGCGGGCTCAGGCAATCCACTCACCTCAACCTCCCAAAGGCGCGGGATTACAGGCTGAGCTACCAAGGGCTGTTTTCTTATGACTTCAAAGAGTCAGTTTTGTCAGTCTAAAGATCTCTATTTTAATGTAAGTGCTGGTCATTTGTGCTTGAACCCCAACATCAAGGGGCATGTCTAAACTCTCTTCACATTATGGCTAGGAATCAAGTTTTTAAGATATTTCTGGGCTCTCCCTGGTCAAGAAAGGGTCTATTCAGTTGGTGGGGGCTCAGAATGTTGTTTTTAGTTTACTCTATTATTTAATTTACCTTAGCTCAACTTTAAGATGTAAGTTGCTGCCGGGCTCGGTGGCTCAGCCTGTAATCCTGTGCCTTTGGGAGGCTGAGGTGAGTGGATTGCCTGAGCCCGCGGGTTCGATTCCCGCCTGGGCAAGCGAGACCTCACCTCTACAATAAATAAAAAAATTAGCCGGGTGCGGTAGCGTGCGCCTGTAGTTCCAGCTACTTGGAAGGCTGAGGCGGAAGGA
>CAUYQG010117362.1:0-16207 GCA_963574415.1 Tarsius wallacei
CAGTATTAAAGACTTTTTAAGCCGGGCTTGGTGGCTCAGCCTGTAATCCTGTGCCTTGGGAGGCTGAGGTGAGTGGATTGCCTGAGCCCACGGGTTCGAGACCCGCCTGGGCAACTTGGCGAGACCTCATCTCTACAATAAATCAAAAAATCAGCCGGGCGTGGTAGCGTGCGCCTGTAGTTCCAGCTACTTGGAAGGCTGAGGCGGAAGGTCGCTGGAGCCCAGCAGGTCGAGGCTGCAGTGACCAGGAGCGGCCACTGCACTCAGTCTGGACAACAGAGTGAGACTCCAACTCAAAAAAAAAACTTGTTAAAAATTTCAGTAGCTTTAGGGGATACAAATAGTTTTTCGTTACATGGATACATTGTATAATGGCAAGAAGCCTGGGCTTTAAGTGTTCCCACCCCACCCCCCTACCTGTGCACTTTGTACCTGATAGGTGATTTTTCTTTCTTTTCTTCTTTTTTTTGGAGTTGGAGTCACTCTGTCACCCAGACTGGAGTGCAGTGGCACACTCATGGCCACCACAGCCTCGACCTGCTGGGCTCAGGTGATCCTTCCACCTCAGCTTTCCAAGTAGCTGGAACTACAGGCATGAGCCACCACGCCCAGCTAATTTTTTGATTTATTGTAGAGGTGAGGTCTCACCAAGTTGCCCAGGGTGGTCTCGAACCCATGAGCTCAGGCAGTGCCCTCACCTCAGCCTCCCAAAGTGCTGGGATTAGAGACGTGAGCCACCATGCCTGACCAATGTGTGATCTTTTCATTCCTCCCCCTGCTTCTGTGTCTCCAGTGTTCATTTTGCCATTCTCTCTGTTTTCTCCAGCTCCTTAGTTGAGCTCCCATTTATAAGTGAGAATATGCGGTACCTGGCTTTTCAGTCCTGTATTACTTCACCTAGGATGATGGTCTCCAATTCCATCCAAGTTGCTGAAAAAGACATTATTTCATTATTTTCATGGCTGAATAGTATTCCATGGGTGTGTGTGTGTGTGTGTGTATGTGTGTGTGTGTATATATACATATAAATATAAATAACACATTTTCATTATCTACTCATCAATTGCCGGGCATTTAGGTTGATAGCACACCTTTGCAGTAGCGAATTGTGCTGCAATAAACATATGAGTGGCAATCGTCTTTTTGGTATCCCAACTTCTGTTTCTTTGGGTAGTGAGATTGCTGGAGTGAATGGTAGACCTACTTTTAGTTCTTGTTTGTTCATCTGTTTGTTTGAGTCAGAGTCTCACTCTGTCACCCAGGCTGGAGTGCAGTGGCTCGCTCATGGCCACCGCAGCCTCGACCTGCTGGGCTCAGGTGATCCTTCCACCTCAGCCTTCCAAGTAGCTGGAAGTACAGTTGCACGCCACCACGCCCAGCTAATTTTTTGATTTGTTGTAGCGACAAGGTCTCTCCAAGTTACCCAGGATGGTCTTGAACCCCTGGGCTCAGTCCTCTCACCTCTTGTTTCCCAGAGTACGGGGATTATAGGCATGAGCCACCATGCCCTGCTACCTTTAGTTCTTTGAGAAATCCCTACACTAATTTCTGTAGAGGTTGTACTAATTTACACTCCCATCAATACGTAAAATTGACTCGCTTTTTGGAGCCAACTGCAGTGAGGGAAGTGACCCAAAAGAAAACCAGAAGAGAGACATGAAGATATAAAAATGCCCCAGTCATCTTATTAATACTGAGGGTTAGGATATGGAGTGTGGAGATGTGGTGGTGAGGTTGGCCTTGCCAGCCCGCCAGCCCTCAGGTTCAAGGACACCGATGGGGTGCTTGATTATTCAAAATTTGGACTCATAGAAATCAAGATGAAGATAACTAATGATGTTATTATTTTTTAAAATCTGTATTGGCAAGATACTTCATTGCCATTCCTTCATGTTGATGTATACACAGTATTCACTTATTCACTTATTTATTATAAATCTTTTAAAACCAGGAGTGAGGCATTAGCTTGAGGCCCCCGATATTATGGACTTTTATTCCTTTAAAAACAGATGATCTCTACCTTGATTCTGGTCTGCAGACGTTGCATCATTGAATAGAACTCTTCTTATCTAAATGAGAAACTTGGTAGAGAAGAGTATAAGACAGCTGCAGAGCTAAAGTTAGTGTAATCTCTTGTGATTGTCAGGAAATTATTTGTAGTAATTTAAATATTCTATTTGGTGTTTTTTGCACATGTGTTTTTGAAAAACATCGTCCACCTAGTAGTTGATGTTTGCTGAAGAACCCTTACTTGGAATTCTAGCAGTCTGCTGATGCAGTTGCTAATGGATATTGGTGTTTATGGTGTAAAACCTGGCTTCTGAATTCTTAGGCTTGGCTCTCTTCAGCTGTTCCTTATTTCCAGTCACACATTCCTTGGCCCAAAGAAGCCAGGGACCCCTGACTGACAAGCAGGTCAGAGCATTCTCACCTCTCAAGGCCCACTGAGCAAGAAGAGCCTTGGGTGGAGACATGCTGGTTATGGGCCCTTGGGCATCTGGCCCTGAGACTGCATACCCTCCTCAGTCCACTGCCGAGGGCTGGGTACCTGGTTTGGTTTAGTGCCCAGCTGGGCCTTGTCCGGCCTGGAAAGGCAGGGCAGGGAGAGTCCTTGGAAGGGAGGCACCCCTGCACGTCCCAACCTCAATCCTCCACTGCAGTAGCTGGAAGAAGCCAATGTCAGCTCTATCGTTAAAGCCTAAGGGGGAAAGAGAAAAGAGTGACAATAAGAAAGTAAATCTCTTCTTACCCTTCGATTGTGATGCTTCAGCGTTTCGTACCTGATGCTTCCAGACGAAAGAAAATGACGTTAGAGTCGGATTCTTGGTCGTTCTCGACCCTCAGACTCAATCATCCCAGTTTTATTTGTGGGAGAAAAGATGGATGAAAAATGGGCCATGAGGCGTCTAGAAGCGGTAGGGACCTCTGTTTCCTTTGCTTTTATTCCTGATTTGCTGCCCGTCTTTCATACTGATTTTCCATTTTATTTAACTGTGAAGGAAGGAGTGAATAAAAGAAGGGAGGGGGCTGGAGAGAGAAGTGGGTATTGGTAGCTAACCCTTTGTGTAGATCAGGGCCCTGGAAAACATAGATTCGTGCCCTCAGAAATCCCCAAAGGTCCAGCTTTGAAAGAGGGGACTTAGCCACTGGGAGCTGTTGACTCCATCTGGGAGATGCTTGAGTTGCCTAGGTAACCTTAATCAAGTTAGCGTTCCTCTCTGGGCCTCTGTGTTCTCTGTGTTTGCATAGGAAATACCAAGTTTCCAACCAGCACAGGGATAGAATATTCACCAAACGGAGGCTCCAGCAACCATGCTGACATCCATGTTGCCTAGGAGATGAGGGCAGTGTGAAGCACTGGGGGTGATGAGAGACTGTCATTTAAAAGGTCGCCGTCCTGCCAACCTGACGCCTCCCCCTTTTACTTTTTATTGGGATGCAAAGAGCAAGCTTGGCTGCTGTGACTATTATTGTCAATTTTTTTCAACTACCATTTTCAGTACGATTTGCCAAATTCTGTGCATCATTGCTTGAAAGTTCATACAGGATCACTTGCATCTACTAATCATTTAGGGGTAAAAAATACCTCCAAGACTTGCATGAACAGCACAATGCAATTTCATTTGTTTGTTTGTTTGGTAGTCCTTTTATTTAAAGTTTTTGCAATGTGGTGTCTCCTATGCCTTGGGATTAGGGACTGTCATAGTAGAATCCTGATTTTGAGAGTCTGGCAGGTTTTATGGGCTCCAAAATGAGAGTAACATCCCAATTTCCTCCTGGTTCTGTTCCCCTCCCATTCATAAAGAACAGAATGGTGTTCTTGGTCTGATCTTGTCCCCAAACACAATGCAGTTTCTGGCAGCTATCTGCCTGTGGCACCTCGGAGCTGATTCCTTCCTCTTCCCTGATCCTTTGTGCCTCTTTCGCCCCTGGAGCCCCCAGAATCCACACCTCTGCCAGACTGTAGAGTCCCTGCATCTGTGGGAAAGGCTCTGGGGCAGAGAGAGCTATTTGGCAAATATTAGTTTTCCCCATCTTAGTCTAGGGCTGCTTAAGCCAACGTGGCTCCCTTTTGAATTTTGGTTTTCCTAGAGCGAGGCATTTTCAGCATGGTGCTGTTGTTTGACATCCTGTCTTGAGGGTAACTCACGGGAGCACCGTCCTTTTACCCCTCCTGTGTTGATGGCCGGTAGCAGAATGGTTCCGTCTCATGGGTCCTAAATTCAGGATCACAGAGCCTTTGAAAACACGTTTACTCCCAGTGTTTTCCAGGTGAGGAAACCTGGGCCCAGAGAGGGGAGTGACTTGCCTGACAATCAGCAGGTCAGTGGTTATGCTGGACCCAGCCATCAGTGTGTGCCTGTGGCATAGTCCAAGGGCATGGGGGCAGTCTTCATCTGCATCTTGGGAGTTTCTGGTGGTTGCATCCAGGTTGAGTCTGGAGGCCTAGTGGGGCCTTCTCATTTTTTTTTTTTTTTTTTTTTTTTTTGAGTTGGGTTCTCACTCTGTCACCCTGACTGGAGTGCAGTGGCCTCTCCCGGCCACCGCAGCCTCGACCTGCTGGGCTCTGGCCATCCTTCCGCCTCCGCCTCCCAAGTAGCTGGAACTACAGGCGCGCGCTACCACACCCAGCTAATTTTTGATTTATTGTAGAGATGAGGTCTCACCAAGTTGCCCAGGCTGGTCTAGAACCCGCGGGCAGGCTCAGGCAATCCACTTACCTCGGCCTCCCAAAGTGCGGGATTACGGGCTGAGCCACCGAGCCTGACTTCCCCTTCCTTTTGCCTGCACAATTATTTATCTCACTCCACATCGTAGTGACTGCATTTGTGCTGAAAACAACTATTTTCTTTAAAGTGAAAGCACTGTGAATCCAAAAGATTTTCATTGGGATGCTCCCACCCTGGGACAGGAGGCAGCATTGTGGTTATTTTGGCCAATAGTACTGTTCACATCAATCTGTTGGAAACGACTTTCCACCAGGAACACCCTCGGTGCCATCCTAGAAGTCCCCACTTAGCTTTGCTCCAGGGAACACGGTCGGGTGGGCATCTGAATGAGTGCCAAGAAGAATCTTGTGATTATCTGTAAGAGCAGCTTCTTGTTCGGGCTGCAGAATGTCCATTAACTTTCATTTCTCATGCCCTGCCTGTTACTGCTTGTCATAAATGAGTTGGCAGTACCAGTGGTGTGAACATGGAGAGCTAACTGATGATGGTAATGGTTGACTGTGCCAGGAACCCTTGTGAAGTCTTGATGTAGTAAGCACTGGACTGGTTTGATGCTCATAACAACCTTACACAATACAGTTACTGCCCCATTTTAAAGATGAGGTGCAGAGAGTAGATGAGGAACTTGGCCACAGAGCTCTGAGAACTTTAAAGCTGTGACACAGACTTAAGGGCCTGGTCAGTTTACTGTTGACGTGTGTTGGCATAAGTTCTTTAAGCTGCACCGTGTATGGACAGATTCACTCCCAGAGTAGCTCTCAGCTCTGCGGCTTTCTCTGTTCACTCTTGCATATTCTCTCTTGCTTCTATATCCCTCGTGCCCACCAATGATCCTGCAGGCTTTGCTCGTGCCGTGTGTTTTCCTCCACTTAATCTGTTCCTCCTTCCCCATTCTCCACCTATCAAAGCCTTCCCATTCACCCTGGGTTAAAATACACATCCAGAGACCATTTTGATCCTTAGGTTAGAATCAGTCACCCCAAGTCTCGTGGAATGTCACCACTGGTGGCGTGAATTTGTTCTGCCTTCCCTTCTCGTGGGATATTGACATGATGGCCCTTCCCACATGGTTGTAATTGTTAAGCCCAGGGACCGTGTTGTAGTGTCCACGTGGTATTGCTCTAAAATTATTTGTTGGTTGAATACGTTGTTTTGTTTTGTTTTGTTTTTTTGAGTTGGAGTCTCACTCTGTCGCCCAGACTGGAGTGCAGTGGCCGCTCCCGGCCACCGGAGCCTCGACCTGCTGGGCTCCTGTGATCCTTCTACCTCAGCCTTCCGAGTACCCGGAATTACAGGCATGCGCGACCATGCCCGGCTGATTTTTTTGATTTCTTGTAGAGATGAGGTCTCGCCAAGTTGCCTAGGTGGGTCTCAAACCCACGGGCTCAGGCAATCCACTCACCTCAGCCTCCCAAAGCGCGGGATTACAGGCTCAGCCACCAAGCCCGGCTAATATGTTTTTTAAAAATAGAAAACCAGCAGTCATTGTCTTGATTAATAAATTATTGTTGTAAGTCATATATATTTGGAAACTTTTTTTTGTAGAAAACATTTCCCAGATGGATAAGTGTATTACTGCCTCATAAGAACAGTCTAGAGCAGTCATCCCTGACCTTTTTGGCATCAAGGACCTCAGTGGAAGTGGTTTCATGGAAGAAAATTTTTCCACAGGGTTGGGGGGAAGTTGGTTTCAGGATGATTCAAGCACTACACATTTATTATGTACTTTATTTCTGTTATTATTACATTGCAACATATAATGAAATAATTATACCATTCATTATTTTATTTTAAAAGTACGATGGAAGTGGTAAATAAAATTATGGGCAGGCCACTCATAGACTAAAATAAGTGTCAGGTTCTGACTTCAAGCCTGCCACCAGATGCAGCTATACAACTGAAGTCCATCGACTCACTTGCCACTCACTGATAGGGTTTTGATAGGAGTTGGCAAGTAATTGATGTATTTAGGTCTCTGTGCCGTCAAACCTCACTGCCAATGTTTGCCTGGATTTGCAGCCGCTCCCCACCGCTGGCATCACCGCCTCAGTGCCACCTCATAAGATTCGCACAACCTAGGTCGCAGGCAGTTCACAATAGGGTTCTCACTCCTGTGATACTCTAATGCCCCCGCTGATCTGACAGAAGGCGGAGCTCAGGTGGTCAGACGCAGTGAGGAGTGACTGTAAACACAGATGAAACTTTGCTCACTCGTCTGCCACTCACCTCCTACTGTGTGGCCTGGTTTCCTAACAGGCCGCAGACATGTAGCAGTCCATGGCCCATGGGTTGGGGAACCCTGGTTTAGAGAATATAATTGACTGCCTTCAGTGGTAATGAATTTTCAAGGGCCCGGTCAGTTTGCTGTAGATCACATGAGTTAGGCAGCTACTTAAAGGAGTGCCCACTTAGCACCAGGCAGTGTTCTTGGCACCAACAACACAATGGCGAGCAAATTCAAGTCTCTCATCTAAGGGGTTATGTTCTAGAAGTGATGGGTGATAAACTAGTAAATACGCAAATGAGCAAAGTGCCTTCAGATAGTGATACAGGGAAAATAACGCAGGGTAATACGATAGGGGACAAGAAGGGTGGGAACTCCGAGGCTGGGACCTGGGACCTCACACCTACATGGTGAAGTGGAGACACCGTGGCGCCTGGAATCAGAGCTGTCCAGCAGAGGGTCCTGCTGGTGCACTGGCGCCGTGACGGTATTGAATGAGATTTGTACACATGGCAGATGAGGCCAGGATGGTGGGAGAATCAGGAGGGAACAGAGACACTGGCTCACAGTGAGGCTAACGGTCATTAAAAGCCAGATTATAGCTGACCTTTTAGGTCATGGGAAAGAATTTCCATTTTATTATGAGAGGCGGAGAATGCCATTGGGTGTTTAAAGCAGAGAATGGCATAAACAGATAGCATTTCAAATGTAAATGCAGACATACACACATGCACATACCTGCACACCTGATGAAAAGTAAATCATTGAACTGGGGTGTATCTCTCCTGCTATAATAGTATTTGAAATTGTGTGTAATTGAATGGCCTATATAGTTGAGGTTTTACCACATAGAAATCATAACACTTACTTTTTCAATTTCTCTCTTTGTTTGACCAGCCTCTTTCACACAATGAAATTAATACTGATTTCTTTTAAAATGAACAAATATCCCGGTTGCCCTCCAAGCTTTATGAACCAAACCCCCAGCAGAAGGCTGATTGGTGGTGCTCCCTGGTGTGATCTCAGGGCAAGAGATAATCTTTCAGTTATCTTAGGCTGATGACGTGATATTTTAATGTGGAAAAGAAAGTTGCCTTCAAAAATTGGGTCTTGCATCTTCTTCTGTTTACCCAGCTTTCCGGTTTCTCAAGTCGTGGGGATATAGCAAGGCACCTGTGACCGCTGGCTTGCCAGAGTTAATCAACTCTGTGAGACTGTAGCCACACCCTACTGTTAGGAATTACACTTGGCAGTGGCAGCTATAATTTTGTCATTTGTCTGCGGCTGTGATTGGCTCCTAAAACCTGATGTGGATAGTGACCTCTAGTGGATCTCGAGTAGATAAATTCTGTTGCCTGTCAAATGTTTGGTGAGTGTCCGATACCAGTTGAGGAACCAGCAGCATCTTTTTCACCAGTGCCATCTTCTCAAATACAAAGCGTATTCTCCATAATCTAGCTTGAGACATCTAAAGCATGGCGTTATCCGGAATGTTTGAAACTTAATTTTTTTTTTCTCCCTGCAGACAGAAGATCCAACCATGGAGCGACCCTATACATTTAAGGACTTTCTCCTCAGACCAAGAAGGTGAGGCTTGAGGGTGTGGGTGAGTGGGGATGGCTGTCCTGCAGGCTGCAACGAATGGCCTCAACAGTCCCCATAAACATGAAAGATGTCACCTTTCAAGTCATGTCCTTTATAACCAACGTTCTTCCACCATGCAGTCATAAGTCTCGAGTGAAGGGATTTCTCCGGCTGAAAATGGCCTATATGCCAAAAAACGGAGGTCAAGATGACGAAAACAGCGAGCAGAGGGACGACTTGGAGGTACGTGGAGAGACTTCCAGCCTCGGGCTGGTTTCCTTGCTTCAGATCACATTCACATTATACTTTAAGACTTTATCACGGAAGGAAATAAAAACTTACAAAACTCAAATAATGAAAAAGATGGAGGCATGTCCACACATCTGTCTTTGGTATCTACCAGCGTATTTATTTGCTTTGGTTTAAAAGGGATACCCTTTTTTTCTAATTTCTTGTTTGTTTGACCCAAAGGCGACAGCCAGCAGTAGAAAAGTGCTCCTCTAGAAATGCCATTCTGGAATGAGCTGACCAGAGGAATGTCCCTTTTGCCTTCCTGGTGCAGCTGCCTTTTAACTTCCCGGGCACAGACTGATGCCATGGGTCCCGTCACTCCTTGTCGGCACACGCCTCAGACCATGCTGTTTTGTTGGGCAAATTCTCATATTGTTCTCCAAGTGGCCATTAAACAAGGCCTCTCTGGGGCTTGCTCTCACATCTGTTTGCAGCTGTCGCGTATACGCGGTACGTGAATCATGTACTGCCAGCAAGCTCACCGAACCCCCCCTCCGACCAGGGGGTCATGGATCCAGGCAGTGCTGCTTCTGTCAGCTTCCATCTCTGTCTATGTGAAGAGGAGTGGAGTGGGTGGTGGACAGTTATGACTGTTAAGCTTTCACAAGCACGTTAGCAGATTTTTATCTCAAATCCAAGAAATTTTTTACACTCTTCCTGCCTTCCAGCTGCAGTAACCAGTGAATTACTTAATTTTCCAGTGATTTTACTGGTGGGGGCGTTAGGAAAGGAATACTTAATGCCTCAAATATGCAGTGCGGAAATGGAGCTCGAACTCTGGTACCATGGGCCCTGCTGATATGGGTGTAGCAAGTGTGGAGGGCCTCAGTGGACAGCAGAAGTTTCCAGACTTCTGGCTCCTGTGATTGTGATAGTTGCAGAGAGGAGGCTTCATCTCTTCACAGCCGCCCTGGGCCTCCTGGTCACCCAGCCCTGATTTCTGTTTGAACACATGTGCGACGCAGCTCATCTTCCCTGTTCCCTGTTACCTCATGGAGGTGTTGAAAAGAGGACAGCTGTAACGTGACCCATGTCGTTGGCACGGCTTTGTATAGCCCTGGAGGCCTTCAAGTCAAAATAACAAACATGAAATATGAAAAGAGAGTGATGTGACTTCAGTAACTTAACCAACTGTTCACATCCAAATCGGTCTTGCTTCCTGCCATGTGGTCATCTTAGAAGGCCGCATGGTTCGTTGACACGGGTCAAAAGATTTTTCAGACCCTCTAGAATGTTTTGTTTTGGGTTTTTTGCCCCCTTTTGGGAATGGATTCACATGTGGCGCATGAAGCCCTTGTGAAAGCCAGAGTGCACCGGAGCAAGGAGGAAGGGCCCACAGAACACGCTGTGACTGTCTTTTCCTCATAGCCGAAGAACCAGCTTCCTAATCTTCTCTTTCACTTGATTCCGCAGCATGGATGGGAAGTGGTTGACTCGAATGACTCGGCTTCTCAGCACCAGGAAGAGCTTCCTCCTCCTCCTCTGCCTCCCGGGTGGGAAGAAAAAGTGGATAACTTAGGCCGCACTTACTATGTGAACCACAACAACCGGACCACTCAGTGGCACCGACCAAGCTTGATGTGAGTACTGCGCGGTGGTCAGGAACCCAGGGTCATGCTCTGCACAAACACGGCAACCCCCTGGGGCAAGGTGGAAAAATGAATCATGCGTCAGTAAGAGTAGACCGTCGTGTGGTACAAGATTCCTCTCCATTTAGATAAAGAACATAAGAGCGGCTAGCATTTGTATATTGAAAGGATGATAGCTGTCGCCTTGTCATCACGTGAGGCAGTCGTCAGTGTGAACTGTTCGTTCTGTATGCCTTTATGTAGATTTCTGAACTATGAAGCAGAGGCTACTTTTTCTAGAGTTATCTTGTGTTTTCTTCCTCTCTGTTTTTCTCTCCTGTCTGACCCAGAACCGAAAGCAGTGCTCAAATTGGCTCTGCCATTTTCTGTGATTTATTAAGTTTTGGGATTTTTATTCTCTTCAGTTATTTGATCTGGAAACCCTCTCAAAAGCTTTTATTTGTTCTTTGTTGGGGAAATTTTACCCCCTCAATATAATTGGAAACACATGGATTGGTTGCAAAACCAGAATTAGCAATTACTCTTTATTTTAATCCCTCGTCAGCCTCAGGGATGCAGTAAACCGATTACCGTTTTGTTTCCTCGGCAATTTGTGGTTTGATAGCAAATACATACTTGTGAAACCTCAGCTGCTATAAAAATGGTTTTGCAGCAGCTTGTTGTTAAATCATATTTTGCAGCAAGACCTAAATCTACTGATTTCCATTAAAGGGCAAAAACATAGTATTGAGGAAAAGGAAATTAGGAGCTTCCCAGCAGCCAAGATAAGGAGGTAACTATCTGAATTATATAATTTTCAATATGTAATAAAAGCACCTATATTAGGTAAGAATTTTTTCTTCAACCGACACTCTGAAAGAAATTTGCCAGCGATGCATTTTAGACAAGTAGTATTAATAGTTTGGATGGTGTTCTTAATAACCTTCTTAAAGATACTCTACTTATGGCTGTGTGTAGAGAAAATGGCCAGGTCTCTGGCCTAGGCTTTGTTTAACTTTGAGACAAAGCTTGCAGAATCAGGAACAGCGAATAGGTACCCCCCCCCACCCCCAGGTCCCCAGGGGTGTTGTTACAAATATCACCTGTCCCTGGACAACTTTGGACTGGTCCCAGGACAACAAAAATATCAACACTGGGGTAATGTTGAACCATCTTTTGTTAAGATTTTTCTCCTATAGAAATGAAATGGTTTAGTTTCTTCTTTTTTATTATTTTTATTATTTTTTACCATCTCCTTCTGATTAATGATCATAGGTATTAAAACTGTTGGAGGCCAGCTGAGCGCTGTGGCTCACACTTGTAATCTCAGCACTTTGGAAGGCCAAGGCAGGAGAATCATTTGAGCCCAGAAGTTCCGTACCATCCTGGTACTGAAGACCTTGTCTCTAAAAAAAAAAATCAAAAAATTAAATGAGACATGGTGGTGTGCGCCTGTAGTCCTAGCTACTCAGGAGCCTGAGGTGGAAGGATCACCTGAGCCCAGGAGGTCAAGGCTGGAGTAACTGTGATCGCGCCACTGCATTCCAGCCTGGGCAGCAAAGTGAGATGCCGACTTAAAAACAAAACAAAAAAACCTGTTGTAGGCCATTAGAGCTATTTGTAGTAAAAATGACTTTGGACTGTCTTGGGTTTGTTTACACTTAGTGATTTACATCTAGTGATCAGAAAAATCTCAGTAGCAATATCCTAAGCAAAGCACCCTTATCTACCTCTGCTGAACTGCTTAAGAAAGGAGTGCCTGAAAAGATAGATGCTGTGGTGACCAGAGCATCCTGTCACCTCTGCAGAAAAGTGACCAGGAGCAATCACAAGGGAAGAAATGCCAGTAGACAATACATACATGGGAAAATATTCAACTTCATCAGTATCTTACAGATTGAAGTCTGTATTTGAAGGACAGATGGAGATAACTTCTACTTTCTCTACCTTACAGAATTGTGAAACTCTCATAAGGGAATTCCTGAAAAAACACTGGAGATTTTTAAAAATATGCTCTGTGATGGTTTCACAAGTGTGTACTTAGCCCCAAACTCATCAAGATGTGAATGTTTCATACGTAGATTTTTATGTGTCGATCAGGCTCCCTGATATGGTTTAGAAAAGATACCGTCTTCGGTGACAGCACCCCAAAGAATCAGAACAAAAGATACAACTTGCACGGTGCTGGCTATTCACTCATCCAGGGCAACAAGGGGAAAGTGTTCTTAATCCAAGTTCAGATTCACACGTAGTTTAGGGAGAACTCGATGACATGACTGTCCCCATCAGTGAGGCAACAACGTCCAAGGGAGAGGCTGAGCCAGGAAAGACATCGGCAGAACTCAGTGGCTCACGGGAGCGCCTCCTTTCCAGTGGGCGGGGCTTCTAGAAAGCAAGAGGAAAGTTAGTTAAGGAAGAGCCACGTTCAGCGACAACCACTCCCTCCCAACTGAACTGTTTACCAATTTAGGGTTCTTTCTCCTGAACTTTATTTGCCTTGGCCAGAAGCCCTCCCACATTATTTTGGAGAATTATTTGGATTCAAAAGTAATGTGTTTCATAATTCAGTTTTACAGAGTGCTGCAGCAGTCTTTGGAGGAAAATTGATGTGGGCAGCAATTTCTTTACTAAAAGGCTGTATCTGAGAAAATCGGGTAGGGATTCCCATGAGCTTCAGTAAAGAGTTGAGACGACGTTGGTGACTCTCATTCCTACCCAGTTTGCTGCAGTCTTGTGCCCCACACTTCAGCCCACTGAAAACAGTGGTTTTTGCTTTGTCATGGGCTTCCTGTTGCCTTCGGGATGTTTGTACAAGGTCCTTCTTCACCCTGCCTTCTTGCTGGCCTTGCCACCCACAGTCATAAGCAGGCAGTTCAATCCATGGCCCCATCTTGCACACGTGCTTTCTGCTTACGGTCTCTCGTTCCTGAGTCCCAGGGGCCTGTAGTGCCGCTTCCCCCAAAACAAAAAGCAAAAACCCAGATCATGCTCCTTCCCCTGGCCAACGTCATGCCTCAGCTCGTAGACTTGAGGATCCACACCTCCTCTGTCCAGGTCTCCCCAAATGCCTGGTGCTTCCCCTGGACTGGCACAGAGCGCAGACTGGGCTGGGACCTTGTTTTTATTATTCTTGGGTCTACCCCTCCTGCCTGGCACAAAGGAGGAACTCAGCAAAATGCTTTTCAAATGGATGAAGTGATTATAGGTTCATGATTTAGTGAACCGTCCAGGCTGAGTTTGGGCCTAGACTCAGAACACTGGGGCAGAGGGTGGTCCTAGAAGAACTCCAGCCCTCTCAAGTCTGGTGGTAGCTTTTATTTTATTTTATTTTTATTTTTTATTTTTTGAGTTGGAGTCTCACTCTGTCACCCAGACTGGAGTGCAGTGGCCGCTCCCAGCCACCGCAGCCTCAACCTGCTGGGCTCCGGTGATCCTTCCGCCTCGGCCTTCCAAGTAGCCGGAACTACAGGCATGAGCTACCACGCCTGGCTAATTTTTTGATTTATTGTAGAGATGAGGTCTCGCCAAGCTGCTCAGGCGGGTCTCGAACCCGAGGGCTCAGGCAATCCACTCACCTCAGCCTCCCAAGGCGTGGGATTACAGGCTGAGCCACCGAGCCCGGCTGATGATAGCTTTTAGAGCACCCCTTATGTTAGATTTGCCCTTTTCCTCTTCAAATGTAAACTCTCTTGTCTTCATCCTTTTTATTACAGAGCACTCTACATCTTCTCTTGCCTTAGTAGTAATTTAATAATTTAAGAGTATCTTGATAAGTCAGGTCATCAATATAGTCAGCTGATGTATTGTAAATGTAAATGATCTGACATACCAATCTTAACTGGCACCGAATTTGATTTTTTGATAAATTGAGGCTTTTTTTTTTTTTTTTTGTATATTTCCCATGGAATTCAAATGAAGAATGTATATGCGAAATTAATGACTGAAAAAAATTAAAGCAGCCGCTTCTTAAATTATTTTCTTTTAATAAATTATTTGTGTATAATCTTTAAATAAGTTATTTTATCTTTGTATAATTATTTTTATTTGTATAATTTTTTGCATAATTATTTTTATTTGTATTATCTTTAAATAAGTTATTTTAAATTATTTGTACAATAATTACATACAAATTATTGTATGTACTCTAAGGATATGAAATGCAGACATAGTAATAGTAAAACGATATTCTTAAGCACCTCTTATAGGGCCTGGCACATAGTAGGCCTACAAAGGCTAGTCCTCAGTGTTGACTGAGCAAAAGTCATGATGGATATTTCAAGGGACAATTTCAGATTTCAGTGAAACTCTTGTATATGGACTGTTTTCAAGTGAGGCTTCATGTTGTAAAGTGAAATTGCTTTCATTTTTAATCCAAAATGGTGGAGGGTACCGTGTAGCTTTGTTTGCCTTCTTAAACACTACTGAGATGGTTTACGGATTTCATTAATCTGATCATTTTCCTCCCAAGTTTTTTTCTGTTCTGTAATGACTTATAGTTGTTATAATCATTATGTGCTGAACTGAATGTCAGCCAGGTTCGGTGGCTCAGCCTGTAATCCCACGCTTTGGGAGGCTGAGGTGAGTGGATTGCCTGAGTCCGCGGGTTCAAGACCCGCCTGGGCGAGCGAGACCTCATCTCTACAATAAATCAAAAAATTAGCTGGATGTGGTAGCGTGCGCCTGTAGTTCCAGCTTCCTGGAAGGCTGAGGCAGAAGGATCGCTGGAGCCCAGCAGGTCGAGGCTGCGGTGGCCGGGAGCGGCCACTGCACTCCAGTCTAGGTGACAGGGTGAGACTCCAACTCAAAAAAAAAGAAAAAAAAAGAAAACAATCTCCTAGGTAGGCTGGGCCTGCGAGCAGGAAGCTGTCCCACAGCCTGGAGAAGAGTTGTGTTAACTGGGGAAGCATGTTCTTCACATAGGAGGATCTTCTCACTTTTCCTAGTGGCTTGAGGAATGGGTTGTGCCGCGGCCACACATCACATGCTCAGCAGACCAGACTCACCCAGAACATACCCGGTGTCCAGATGCATGCAGACGCAGGCATGCCATGCTGCCACTACTGTCTGCAGTGCCATGGAGTCAGTGCTGGGTGGACCGATGGGTCAGATTACAATGCCATTTTGGGTAACAGATATACACGCCTCAGATTTATCAGATCTTCTCATTATCCTGGGTTTGCACATAGAAGCAAGAGTGGGGAAGGAGAGAAGGCTGGAGGGACTCTGAAAGGCGTATGATTAAAAAAGAGAAATGGGGAAAATGACTATTCTCATTCCCAAGCCAGATCAATCACTATTCTGAAGTGATCACGAGTCAAAATCCAGCATATGGTCTTTATTAATTTGGGGCAATTTCCCTACCATCTAGTGCAATAAAAAGAATATCATAAAAGATTGATATCATAAAGGATTGTAGCATCTCTCATCAGGCTAGTAAACAAGATATGGAAAATCCAAGATAACGAAATATGCTGAATTGCCTCCCCCTCCTCCCCCTGGTTTTTATTATTATGATTATTATTTTTTTATTGCTTGAAGTTCTGAGGGTAGCAGATTCAGAGCTGGGTTATGAATAGATTACAAGTCCAAGTTCCTTTGTAGATACCAAGGGCCTAAGCTTCTCAGCAGGCTCACTGGGGAGAAAACAAAGAGCTGGCTGTAAGCTCTGAGCTGCAGGGATGCTTCACCCTACCCAATTTTTTTGTTTCCTGAAGATGAAAAAAAGAAAGAAAGAAAGTTGTCGTCAGCTGGTTTGATCAATTTTGTTCCCTTTAGTGTGGGTTCATGTCACTTTCTGCAGAGCTAACCTT